>JAYMTA010004762.1:0-12230 GCA_036897625.1 Pelargonium cotyledonis
GGGAAGAGCTACCTCTATTGTGTAGCTCAACTAGTTAGTTTAAAATTAAAAGAAAAAAAAAAAAAAACATATAGATTCAAAACTGACGCCTCTTGTTTAACTCTACTCTGGCCAGCTTCTGTTGGTGAAATATCACAAGATTATTCTAATGCAAGTGAATCTCAGAAAATGAGATGAACATTTATGCCAGTTAAATTACATTTCAGGGTTAAAGATAAATGTGTAACTATTTCAAATTATGTAAAACAAATATATAAACATTAAGATTGGGAAGAAGATTTAGCCTCAAACCTGGAAATCGCGAAGTTGGATCCTCAAGTTGACGAAAGGTCTCAACTATGGAAGGTCCAACTCAATCTCAAGATGAAAAAAAGAAAATGAAAACTTGTGGGACTGAAAACGCAAGGGAGCATATAGGAGAATGTGGAGCAGTAAATTACTTACATAAATAATGGTAATCTCCCAACTATTTTGTTACAGTTTCAGTGACTTTCTGTGACTCCAACCTTTCTTGCATTTTCTTCTTCTCCCTGAAAAACATTATCGAGATAATACAGCTAAAAGCTAATAGCATTTAAGAAATGATATAGCCGAAATTTCTAGGTTTAACCAAATGATTCCTTACTCCCATACCCTCTAAGGCAAAATTGAAGAAAAAAGGAAGTCATTGAGAAAGAGTAGATAGCACACATTTTACTTTATGCGTGTTGAACACAGCTAACTTCAAAGCGAAAAGTCGTAGTTGTTTAAAACTAAGTGCAGTAAGTTGTTCCACTATAAAATTCAATGTAGTTATATGCAACATGTGTGAAAATCAATATAGTTTTGTGCAATTTACCCTCAGAAAAAATACTCCTAGGTAGCGTCTGGTTATGGAATGAGAATCAAGAATAAGAATGGGATTGAGATTAGGACTTTTCGGTCATGAAAATTCATGATTCCCATTTACATTCCAAAATGTTAAATCCAAATGCTACCTTAGTTATGATGTTCACAATCACAATAATTTTAGTATATTCTTATCAGAAAACCATTTAAACATTCACAGAAGGAGATTTTACCTATCCACGTATTCCCTTAGAAGCTCCTTCGCTTGAACCAATTTGGAGAGCTGGTTGCGGTATACAACAAGGTCACGATCCACATTTATCTTGTTGATGTTCAAGGCTGCACAAAGCTGTCGGACATTGAACCAAGATTAAATATCAACTAAGAATTCAAATGCATTTTCTCCCTATTGGATATTGAGGAGGTTGACTAAAATATCCAATCAACTTAAACTAATATTGAACAAAGTAAAAGGGTAAATGATTGATCATATGTAAATAAGTTTCACTTTTGTAAGATTTATCACATCAGTCATCTGTGAAGTTTCAGTTTGCCTCATGCATGATTGAGCCTTTGCTATTTTAGAAAATCAGATGAGGTTTAGGTCGTATCCGACATAAATGTGGATTTGTTAAGCTACTTTGTCTACTGAGAGAAATAAGAACACGATAAGAATGTTGCCACTTGTAATATTGCAAGCACCTATGTATAAAAATGTAAAGCAAAAAAGTGAAATAAATGACATGTTGCATGTACAATGTTGTAGTAGGATTTGCTGTCTTCTAGACATACTACTTAGCCAAAAGAAGAGAGAGAGAGAGAGAGAGAGAGAGAGAGAGAGAGAGAGAGAGAGAGAGAGAGGATTTTTTCAGGGTGTTTGGCCATAAAAATTGTTATTTATTGGACAAAGAAAAGAGCAACTCATAAACAATATATCAAATTGAGCATATGTGAAACTAATGAGCATCACAGCAAAAATATTGTTTAAGCAATTGACTGAACATGCATGATATATCACATAACTCAGAAGGAGTTGAAGATCCAACCTTTTCTAGTATTGTGGGTTCAGACGTCTTAGACACCTCAAGAAGTCGGAACAGTCCAATAGCAAAAAAGCGGCTATAGCTGAAATTTCCACTTCCAGATCTTTCAGCAATGTCCTTCATTATCCCCTCAACATATCCATCTTTGGATGGAAACTCGACTAATGAACTGGAAGTCTGAGACAGAGCCCACTCTTCCAGCTTTTGTGCATCAGTTCTGCAGTGTGTTGCATAAAAAAATCCATCTAACATAATTGATAGGAATCAAGAAGGGGACACAACTCTATAAAACCTTATATACCCCAAATTCAGTACTATTGTGCTATTTGTCCCAAATTTTGTTCAGAACTTTTTGTACAAAGTGATGCAGCACACTGTGTATCATAATATATTTGTTTTGTGCTTTAAAATTAAGTTTAAACGAATAACAACCCTATATATATGATACCACCACACTCACATGAATTAGCAAAGCGCTAGATTTATAAGACAATGAACACTTTGCGCATTTTGATTTGTATAATATTTGAGACATAGCATTACTCAATTTAGTATAACATGCAGTTAGAATTATATCTTTTCAAGTTTTATTCTCGGAAGTAAAAAAGATATATAATTATAATAGCATCAAGATTATATCTATTTAGAGCCCTAATTCTTAAAATTGATTGCTTAAGAGGTATTTGATTATTGTTTATGTATTTGATGCCACTTAAACCACATTATTTAGATCTAACCATTTCAACGGTGTTTACTCACTGTTACTGAATTTTTCAAATAGCAACAAGTTAAATGGGTCTTAAACAGTAATGAGAAACTCAGTGGAGCTGATTAAAAAAAAAAGAGAGACAGAGAAAGTCAGTGGACAAACCGGTATTGCTCAGGGTCCTCCTGCAATGCCTTAATGTAAGCCTGGAAGATTGCTTCTCGATCCTCATCACTTGGGTATCCATCCATGAGTTGATCATATACAGTAACAAAACCGAGGGCAAACACAGCGTCATAAATATATGACCTCTTGTACCTCATCAGATGTTGCTGGACAATCAATTCCTGCAACACTGTGTTGTAAATACTAGGGATTGGTCGCTTGTATGCCTTGAGAAAATTAGACTTTGTATCCGCTACTGTTGGTGCAAGTGCATCTGTGAATAAAGTAAATAGATATACATATCAAACACGAGAAAGACATTAGGTGATTCGTACTATATATGGGAAATGCGATAAGGGAAAATCTACATACATGTTAAGGTAATTAAGTTAAATTCAAAATAATAGATTGGAGAAACAAGAAACTCTAGAATAATTTCTGATAAATCTCAGGTTACTCAGTCCAACATCTAATCATGTCCACTTGTTCCAGTGGAGATGATTACCTTGAAATGCAACAATCACCATTTCATGATGACTTGGGCGGTCAAGCACTCTTCACTCTACTCAATTTTTTAACATTACATGATGAAATGGCATAGTTTGTAAAGAACTTTCTAAGAAATAAAAACAAGTTCAAGGTTCCCAATCATGTTGCTTTTTGGTGCAAAGATAGTTAAAAGGCAAATGCAACTCGTTGAAATACTTCAACTTCAAGAGCCATATTATAGACAGCACTATAATTCACAATCAATATCTTGGTAATCAATCACGGTAGCCAACTCAAACTAAATCTCTCTCCAAAAAAAAATGTTCAGACAGAACCATAATATATTCTTCCATTTCAATTGTTTAAGGATTCTACATTTCAAATTCAAGATTGTAAACGACTGAACTCTGTGCACAGACTCAACACAACACACACAACTAAGTTGCAATTTCCTAAACTACTAAATTTTCCAGATCTCTCTCTTAGATTCATCAAGTTTATTCACAGTTAATTTGTCTCTCAAATCTATATATTCTCAAAATGAAGGAAAAAAATAAGCAAATTAAGTTGTTTGGATGCAAATAAATGTATTGAAATATATCAAAACTGAAGAACTGAGTAGTACTCTTCTAAGTTCTAACTGGCCACATTACACAATCACGCTCAAGTGAACAGAGTAACTGAAAAGCAACTACGAAATTCATTCACATTTCTCAACATCCAAACAGAACTTAAATAAGCAAACCGTCGCTGAATATGAGAGAAGCTCACCAGCCAAAGCTGACATGCACCGAACAACCATGCCAGCAACCAGATTTGTGGCCCAAACACTCGTTGAATAGCACAGAGAACTCGTATGGATTTGAAAATTCTCAAATTCAAGATTGCAAATGATTGAAGTCTCATACCTCCTAGATTGCGATTTACTAAATTGCTAGATCAATATTCTCTCTCTCAACAAAACAAACACTATAATGCAATTGCCAGATCTCTCTCTTACATTTATCAGGTTTATTCTCAGTAAATCTGTCTCTTGAATATATATATTGTCAAAATGAAGAGAAAAACAAATTCAATTTTGTTTGGATGTGAATATAAGTAATGAAACAGAACAAATTTAAAACGCTGAGCAATACTCTTGTAACTACACACATTACAGAATCACACTCACCTGAATAGAGTAACTAAAAAACAACTACGAAAATCATTCACATTTTCTCAGCATCCAAACAGAAAGTGCCAAAACAACCAAACCGACACTCAGACTGAGAGAAACTCACCGGCCGAAGCTGATACGCACCGAACAACCATGCGAGAGACCGGATCTGCGGCCCGAACACTCACTGAGTAGCACGGACAGCTCGTACGGATTCGAAAATTCTCTGCATTAGACGCTCAGCCGCGAGTCGATGAAACGGAGACTTTTCTCTGTGAGGATTGAGCGATGATTGCCGAGAACGAGAGAGAAGAAACTGCCGCCATTTCTAGAGAGAATATTGTGTTTGCGTCAGGTTTGTGAACTTTCCAGGAAAAGAAAATGAGCGAGAGAGGGAAAATTTGGGGGTTGCATTTGAGTTTTGTTTGGATTTTTGTAGAGAAAATGAGAGAAAGTGAGAGGGGCAGAGAGGCAGGCTTATCCAGTGTGTTAAGAAAACGAAAATTGTGTGATTTTGTGATGGAGCGGATCTGATGTGGACACGTGGATTTGGCGGGTGATTTTGATTTCTCGTTTCAGTGTTTGTTGCTTGCAGCTCGTGGGTTCTCTCTTTCTTCTGTGTGGTTTAAGTTTTTCTAAACGGAGAATGTTTCCGGGTTGTGTTTTTGTCATTTTACCCCTAGAAAAAAATGAAATAAAAAATTTGAAAGCACAAGCAATTAGACATTTTAGGGGTGGTCTTTTCATGCAACACAATTTTATACTTTAATTTTGATGACTGATTAGTACTACTTTTATGATATAATTACTCTAATTTGTTTTTACTTGCTATAGCATATGGATAAGATTGACTTTTCCTTCCTATGCGAGGATTTGGGATGTTGCATATGACCAATTCTCTTGATCATCGACAATTGGTATAACGTATAGTTTGAGAGCGTAATGAGTCGCAATGGTGCATGTGGAAAATGGGGTTTGTAGTGACATATATGAGTGATCTATGAAAAGATCGAGAGGTGGAGTCAAGTGTGGTTGTTGCAATAGATGATGAAGTTTATATATTAGTTCAAAGGCGCTAAGTGCTATGCTCAAAAAACATCAATTGTTCAGTGGTTAATGTGTGCCTTTTATAAAAGTTCAAGAGGACGGATAACGACCTTGCACGAGGTGGTGCACCATGAGGGATAGTATTTGGTTAGAGCACACGAGTTTTGTTGTCAGCAACTTTGTGCTTGGAGGCGTTTGGTTCAAGAAAGCATGCAAGCACGAGTCCGGAACAAGAGTGTTTGTAGAATGAGTAAGAGAGTATGTTGTGTACCGAAAAAAATGTATCTCTTCTGTGCACCTTATTGGTGGTTTTCATCTTGCGGCACACTCATATTCTTGATTCATGGATGTTAATTATTTTTTATTTTATGATATCATTATCCTGATTCGTAACTTTTGTGATTGGCACCAGTAAATAAAACGTGCTCCACAAAACCGATTCTATTTGTCTGTGACATAATGCATCTAATCCATTAATTGTTGGTCACAATGCAGAGAAGATAAGCAATTTATGGAGCCCTGGTCATGTTATGCACAGAGGTTGCAACTTATACTTGAAGCCGCAATCACATTAATTAAACTGGAATTATATTATGTCTTTTCAATCCGAAACTCGAATAATTTAATAAAAAGAATAACTTTACTCCAAGGCCATGAAAATATCTAAAACGTAGACATGAACCTGTCGTTCCTATCACTTCAGGCACATATATGCATATATGCTCTATGAACCGGTGTTTATTGATGCAATATTTGCATCATATCTTCCCTAATATGCAATTATTTAGGCAACTGCTCTTTTTATCACAAACTTTAACAATAAAATATGATGGACATGACTGGGAACTGAATAAACTTTGGGAAAAAGTACTTTCAAGGAATATATCTTATACTAAATATCTAATTTGTGCACCCAAAGTAAGATATTTTACATATTAGGGAGTTAGTTTGTTGGTAGTCTTGGAAATATTATTGGTGCTAAAACATGGGAAAAACTAGAGAAAAATAAAGAATAGTGGATTAATTTCTGAACAATTACAAACACTTATTAGTAGATCTAAGTTTCAGTAGAAAGAGTAGTGAGGCATGTGGTGATTGCGTATACAAGTTGCATAAATTCAAATGCAAATAATTGTGACATTTTTTTTTCCAAATAATTGTGGGTATTTAAATAAAAATAAAACGATCTCACAACAATTATAAACACTTATAAATTGATTGCTGACTTTTATGAGCGTACATATAATTTACACGTACTTTAAGTTTCCAAATGCATAATGTGAGACCTACACTTTTCTGGATGTTAACTCAATAATTTTTATGTTTTATATACATGATAGTAATTCTTACTTGTGGAGAACTTTGATTCTGGAGTGCAGGGACCATGAGTTAAGTTTTGAGAACTTCATGTTCTTAAAGGATGTTAGTAGGCAAGCAAATTATGTGACGGATTTTATGGCCAATTTTTTATAGTGTTTTATCTCACCCTCATATCGTTTTTTTGTAATTATGGACAATTGTAATCGCATTCCGAATTCTTTAACCCTTTATATATACCATATCTTGGTGTCCATTGCTCTCATCACCAACCACAAAACCATCTTAGATTCTATTGCTCTCTCTCTCTCTCTCAAGATGATCTCAAGACCCATTAGCAGGGAGCTTTTTCAAGTGGGTTCACAGCCATTGATGAAAGGAATGAAAGATCAAGCTCCTAGAGACTCCACTCTCACTTCTCTCCAATCCTCACCTTCTTCTGCACCATCTAATAAGCATGTGATCAAAGGTACATTCAGTGACATTAACAAGCCTAAACAGCTGGAGGATACTCTCCGGACTGTCATGTACTTGAGCTCTTGGGTTCCTAATTGATATGCAAGTCATGTAATCATATGTTCTCAAGGATTTTGTGTGTTTAATTGTTTCCTCACAACAATTAAGCACATGAAAAGCACTCTTTGTGTTTATGGATATGTGTGTGTATAGTGTGATTACCAGAGATTGTATTTTGCTGGAATAAAATTCAGAAGTTGTAGACTCAAATATTGTTTATTACTTATTGTAAATTTAGTGTCACAAGTTGAGAGAAGTGTCACGAATTAATACAGTTTGTTATCAGAAGATGTTTATAGATAAACAGATTGTGAACATTAAATTTAGTTTTGAAAAATGATAACCTCGGGCAACAAAAACACGACAAATCTATGAAGAAAAGTGCGCACAGAACACAATTACTGTTCAAACTTGGGTTCTAATTTACCCTCAAATCCTAGTTTTAAGAAATAAATTATGGCCGGATTAGTTTATAATCTTTATAAAAGCTACTGATGTCATTTACAAACTCTTAGAAATGTTAAAAATGTTCTTAAATTTTGAGTTTGGGTGAAATTAGTTTATGTCACTAATAAAAATTGGTACAGGAAGCCATAGGTATGGTTTAATTAGTGGAACTCAACCAAGAACCAAAACTAAATAAACAATAAAAAGAACTGTCGTATCACACAGGAATTTAAAAAAGGTATTAAAATGAGATTATATGGTAAACTCCAAATTTTATAAATATACACAGAAAAAAAAAATAACAAAATACGTAGCCTCCTTGGTTTTGCCCACTCTTCACTAACCTCTCAACACGTAGCAATTGCATGAACACGCAGAAAATATTACTTTAACCTTCTCTCCTCCATGCACAACACGTATCAAGAAAGGGCAAAACAGTCATTTACCAGGCTCAAACACCGTAACTTTCTTTTGTCAGCCAAAGGTTTTGCTCATTCTTGGTGGGTCTCTAAATATACAAACCCAATCTTCTCATTTTGTCCATCAAATATCAAAGCATCTTATTAAGTTCTAAGAATCAAGAATCATAAAACAGTTGTGATCAAGATGAGTTCAAAGGCATGGGTTGTGGCAGCAAGTGTTGGAGCTGTGGAGGCAATGAAAGATCATGGTTTTGCTAGATGGAACTACACATTGAGGTCTATGCACCAACATGCCAAGAACAATCTCAGATCCTATTCTAAGGCCAAGAAGCTATCTTCCTCCTCCTCTGCAATGGTCTCAAGCAAATTTAGAGAAGAACAAGAAGGAGCCAAGCAAAAGGAGGAGTCTATGAAGAATGTTATGTACTTGAATTGTTGGGGTACGAGTTGAAGATTGCGAGATGCAGAGAGACTGTTTGTCTGATTCGATTCTTAATACCTAGAAGTCGAGCTCAACAAAAGAAAAGATGGAGATCAAGAAGAGCGAGATTTCAAGAAAGAGGGCTAGAGAGCTTGAAATGAGATAATAGCTAGGGATGAGAAAATGAAGCAATTAGAGGAAACCCTAGATATTGAGGCCATATTTTTCCACATCACAATGTGTCAAGGATCGATACCTACTTGAGTGTTGATGTAGCACAAATTATAGAAGCAATAGATCGATCTTGTCACCTGTTGTGTGTGCACTATTGTGTATGAAATGTGCAACAACACTTTTTTTCAAATAAATATTACTTACAAGTATAATGGAGCTAATTTTCGTAGTTTTACCCAGTTGGTTGTGTATGTTTATTGAGTAAAATTTTAATTTTGTGACGTGTTTTGGTCGGATAACATATACCAAATTACTTGTGTGAAAGCGTACATTCATTCCAACATATTATGCCATTAACTGCGGATTTTAACCACGGTTTTGAACAATAATTGAAATTCGGCTTCAAATGTTTTTTTCCCACTGTTTTAACCGTGGCCAAAAGCTAAACCACAAATCCAAAATGAATTTGGGTCTTCCAGTGCTTTTCTCTACTAACAAGCAATTTGTCTTATATAATTCAAATGTGAAAACAGAGTCTAATGCACATATCCATCCAACTTAGATCTTGCTAGGATTTTTCCCCTCTCATGCTCAAAACTCCAATCTCCTTTTTTTCTACACATGTTTAAAAAGCACTTCCCTAAGTTGGGAGGTGAGTCCAAAACTCGCTCAACTTGAAATGTTATTTTTAATTATTTTTTATATTAGATTTTTGTATTTGAATGAATGTCTTTTTGTTTTTGACAATTCATAAAAGAAAAAATTGAAGAAAAACTTATGATTATACCAGCAACTAAAAAAGATAGTCAATATGGGCCCTCACCATCCATCAATGTAGTGTTCTTCAGCTAATCTCTGCTCTATATGGCGAAGATGTTTTCGACTCGTTGGGTCAAATAATTCTAGTTACAGTGGAGACAGATTCATAAGCACCCATAAGGTTTAAAACCGCAGTCATAAGGTTTAACTGCACCATACTGATGTTTGGGCCACCGTGGTTAAACGAAAGGGCTACGGTCTTGGGATTTTCAACTGCAGTTATAAACCGTGGTCAAATAATGATATATTGTTCTGGTTCTCTCATATATATATATATATATATATACTGTACTCCAACAGTATCCGCAGGAAAAGATTGTGAGAAGTGAACCACCAAAACCACGTAGCCTCCTTGGTTTTGCCACTCCTCACTAACCTCTCAACACGTAGCAATACACGCAGAAAATATTATTTTTATCCTTCTCTTCTCTATGCAAAACACGTATCAACAAAGGGCAGAACAGTCATTTCCGTGGCTCAAATACCCAAACTTTCTTTAGTCATCCTCTGGTATTGTGCCTCTCTCTATATAGAAACCCAATGTTTCTCATTTTGTACATCCTAAACCAAAGCACATCTATCTTCTTTAGCATCAAGAATCATCAGTTTCAGTTTCTTTGATCCTAAAAGAAGTTGCAATCAAGATGAGTTCAAGGGCGTGGGTTGTGGCAGCAAGGGGTGGTGCTGTGGGGGGTATGGAGGGGGAAGGGTTTTGCTAGATGGAACTACACCATGAGGTCTATTCACCAACATGCCAAGAACAATCTCAGATCCTATTCTCAAGCCAAGAAACTATCTTCTCCCTCCTCTGCAATGATCTCCAGCAAATATGGACAAGAACAAGAAGGAGCCAAGCAAAAGGAGGAGTCTATGAAGAATGTCATGTACTTAAATTGTTGGGGCACGAGTTGAAGATTGCGAGATGCAGAGAGACTGTTTGTCTGATTCAAATCTAAACGGTCGGGTCTGAGCTCAACAAGAGATAGCTGCAGAGCAAGATTTATCTAAAGAAAGATGCAGATCCGATCGGGGCACTCAGAAACAAGTGAATAGCTGAAGTTCAAGAAGATCGAGATTTCAAGAAAAAGGACTAGAGCTTGAAATGGGGGCAGAGCTAGGGATGAGAATTTGAAGCAAATAGAGGAAACCCTAGAAATTGAAGCCATAGTTATGCTTAACACGTACCATATATATGTCGAGGATCAATACCTACTTGGCTACTTTATGTGTTGAAGCAGCTCAAATTATAGAAGCAATAGATCTTGTCATTTGTAAATGTATATATGTGTGCTATTGTTTATTAAGTGTGCAATAACACTTTTCTCAAATAAATATTACTTGCACGTATAATGGAGCTAATTTTTTTAATTTTACCAAGTTGTTTGTACGTGGATGTTTATTGTTTATTGAGTAAAATTTTCATATCACGAGACTGTGACATATGCTTTGGTAGAATAACATGCACCATATTACTTATGTGAAAGCACATTTTTCTCAACTTTATCAGAATCTTGGCTGTGAATTGTGATTGTCTTTCTTTAATATAAAGATTAACTAACATTTCCTACAAAAAAATTTTATCAAAAATTTTTTTGTTTAAATTCAGCCTACACAGCATCCATTACTAATTAATTAGTTTTAATACTTTAATTCCAATTTAATTTTGTAGCAAAAGTTAGTGGCATAAATATGTCTAAAAATAGGAATTCAACTGTTTATATAGGTACACAAATGAAAATTCAGTGGTAGATTCATTTTCTAATAAACTTTAATTTCTAAGTTCTCCATGTGTATTCTTAAGAGCTCTATTTTCAGAATAATTATTCAACTGATTCGAAATAGCCATCAAGCCATCAGAGTCAGTGTACGTAACAAAATAACTATTCCACAAGCTGAGAAGTGAACACGTGTAACAGTTAGCTAGGCCTCGATCGCTTAGGTGACGTCGCATAATATAATTTTAATTTAATTAAAATTGTTAAAATTCACTTTTTCATAAGTAATAATATTACTTATTAAAAAGTGATTAAATTAAGGGTAAAATGTATATCAGTTGCAATTTGAGAAGTCAATGAGGTGATGATACCTCATTTAAAATCATTTATACACACCCAAGTGAATTTGTGGGAGTGGAGCGACTCGTCCGGATCCATGATTTTAAATGAGGTGTAATCACCTTATTGGTTTAACTGATATAACTTTATATCAGCTAACTAATATACATTAAACTCTTAAATTAATACGAGTTAGAGTTTGAATTTATACGAGTTAAAGTTTGAATTTATAAGTAATAATATTTCATAAGTAACAGTTAGAGTTTGAATTTATATTAATGTAAGGTTGCGTTTGGGAACTAACATTTCATTTGAAATCCTGAATTTGAAATGTAGAATTTTAAATATAATCTCAGTGCTTGGCAACTCATGACATTTCAAATTCTGAAATTTCAAAAACAAATTCAGTGTTTGGGAATTCATAGAATTTGGATTTCAAATTTTTATATTCAAATTTTTTGTTTGGAAACTTTACAAAACTTTCCATTTAAAAATTCACAAATTATGGATTTTTTTTCCACGAATGACGATTAATCCCAATAATATGGAATATAATAAAAATAATTAATTACATATTTCGTTCTTGTACTATCACAACATGAATCGGTTTGGTCACAGTACTTTAA
>JAYMTA010004763.1:0-12230 GCA_036897625.1 Pelargonium cotyledonis
ATATATATATATAAGAGTAACATCTTCCATTATAGTGTCTCTTGGAACATCTATAGTAAAATCTTATACCAATATCATAAAAGCCTCAACTCAACCAACCAAAAGTTTTTAACAATATTTCTCCCAGACCATTCATTTACCATAATCGAAAGTTTACTATTGGGGTTTGGCGGGTTAAAAGTTGAAAAGTAATAACTCAAATAGTAGAAATAATAGTAGTCTAATTTGTTAGATCTTGGGTAAAAGACAAAGTTACAGTAGAGTTGACAATTCGAGTTTTGAGTTTCATATTTTTTTTCCTTCCATATGAAAGATGCGTGAGTTGTGTGTTTCAACTTTTG
The DNA here is from genome assembly GCA_036897625.1 of Pelargonium cotyledonis. Taxonomy (NCBI): domain Eukaryota; kingdom Viridiplantae; phylum Streptophyta; class Magnoliopsida; order Geraniales; family Geraniaceae; genus Pelargonium; species Pelargonium cotyledonis. The sequence goes on from JAYMTA010004763.1 coordinate 342, forward strand.
TATGAAAAATGTTTGTGTTTATTTGATCTTACTCAATCCAAAAATTTATCAGCTCTATTTTTTGCAACTTGAAGCTGCTCAAAGCGGATCGGATTTCAACACATTGTGTTTGTAATTGTATCCAAATTGCTAGCTTTAGCTATTGTCTAGTTACTATCATGTCACTAACTTCACCATACGAAAAATATAAAGTTTTGGTACACAAACTAAATACACAAAACAACTGCAATAGTGAAGATGTAAATGTCAAAAACTATATATATATAGTTGTTCTTCAGTCCTATTCCCACATGCTGAAAAGTAATATTTGTGCACGTAAGTGCTTTCAAAGAATACATTCTTGCAAAAGTTGCGAGATGCCGTAAATACAAACACCATTCCCAATTTATATAATGACAAGAGTTTTGTGCGCCCAACTAACTACATATTTCCTAGCAATCATGACATGTATGTGGGTACTGAATGAAGACTTCTTTGGTCAACTTTTTCATTGTACACTTTCAAACTTAAGATCAAGATCCAACACCCAAATTAGATGGACATCCACTTTTGATCCACAAGTGTCTTCTTGTCATTCTAATTCTAAGGTCAAATGCTATCTTAAAGACATTATTGCAGTTAGGAATTTGTTGTCTACATGTATAAATACATACAAAGATGTGTGTGGGTCACATTGGGATGATGTTTCTAAGGATGTGATGTCAAGGAATTGGCTAAATTTGTTAGGCTTACCTCCATTTTCCAAGTATAGTGGACTGGAGGGGCTCTCTTCATTTGACTTAATCATGTATTACAATAACTCAGAACGGCAATGAAGAAAATGGATGCGATTTGATGCAAAACTACGCGACAACGCACAAAACGAAAACTCATTTATTGTTATAAAAGTTTTTACTTGTGGATGTTGGTAAAAAGATATATGACGAGGTCAACATTCACTTTTAAAGTCTTATGAAATAGTTTGTGATAACGTGTACACGAGTATGAATAAAAGTTTACAAAATTAATGTTATCAACATTCACTTTTAAAGTCTTATGAAACAGTTTGTGATACTGTATACACGAGTATGAATAAAAGTTTACAAAATTAATGTTAGTGTAAAAATCTGCGGACGAGTCATGCAAATCTAGACTTTGCATAATTTCAAAGTGTTCAAATGCGTTTTTTTTTTCTTTTTTTTTTTTTTGTCGTTAAAGATAATAATCTGACTCAAAACCCGAAATACAACCTTCACTCGACAAATTTTGCCAAACATTTTGATGTATTTTGTCACTATGTTGTGGTCACATTCAAGGTGAATTGGATTTCAATAAGGTTTGTGTGGTTTTCAGTAATATGTTTAGTAAATGGGCCAACAAGTTGGGCTCCACCCTAATTCGAATGAACCTCTTTCCATTTTTAATTTATGGCCCAAAAAGAGCCCAAGCCCATTCTTGTGTCTTCATTCAATCTAAACCTAAAAACATGTATGTAGGTAGTTCCATACTTCCTACAATGCCATTAAGGAAGACCGATGGACTTATCTTGCACCTCTTTCAATAAACCTTACGCTAGAAGATATGTCGCTCGCTATCCTTACGCAGCCTTATTTGTGGCTCTATTTACATTGGAGCAATAAAGTTAATAATTTAGAACCGAATTTGTATTTAGTTGAAACTCACGTCGCATTTTTTACAGGTTCGAGATATGTAGAATAGAGCCCGCTCAATTTACAAATCGAAACAAACAAAACAAACCTTCACAATGTACATGTACAAATTGAAACTATTTCATATAGAATTTGAGCCCAATTTATTCATACTAAGCCGAAAATTCTATGGGCCTAATCTGCATTACACTATAATTGTCAATTTGAATTCAAACACGCGGACTCCATCAGTCTAGTTAACAAAAAAATTGACCTAATGATGAACAAGAGCCATCAACATCCTCTAGTACATACTGCCCATAAAACCTTAGCAACCACAAAAAAGTTCCCCTTTTCCCAGTTTCTGATTTTCCATTTGTTGTCACCTTCTCCAAGAACCACACCACCTGTAAATCTTCTCCAACTTTCTAGCCTCTCCCACTCTCTCCAATTCTCTTTCAAAACCCACTCTTCTTCTTCACCCACCAAACCATGATCTATCTCTGCTCTCCTCAACCTCTCCAATGGCTACTACCCTTTTCGTCAACTCCTATTCCTGCTCCTCTTCGCGCCCTCTCAGAGCTCCAAACCCTACCCTCCACTCCTCTCTCACCAAACACCCGCTTGGCAAAAAGACCCACTTCTCGATCTCTCTTCACTCCAAGCCCAAATCAATTAAAGTTCTCAAATTTTCAGCTAAAGACGAGCAAGAAAAAGAACCCATTTCGTCTTCTTCAGTAGCTGTAGTTTCTGATGATACCCATAAGAGTGAAGAGTCCAGAGAAGGTGATCAGTTGAGCGGAAATAGTGGGTTGGAGGAGAGGGATCAGCAAGAGATGGATTGGAAAACGGACGAGGAGTTTAAGAAGTTTATGGGCAATCCTTCGATTGAAGCTGCGATTAAGCTGGAGAAGAAGAGGGCTGATAGGAAGCTCAAGGAGCTTGATAGAGAGAGCAGTGACAACCCAGTTGTTGGGTTGTTCAATAGAGTAATTAGAGATAGCTTGGCTAGAGAGAAAGAGAGGTTGGAGGAAGCTGAGAGGGCTTTCAAGGCTCTTGATCTTAACAAGGTGACATTTTCTTGTATTTTAGCTCATTTTGTTGTTGATACTTTTGATTCAATACAATGCTTTTGACCATATTGAATTGACTATTTGTCTTTGATGATATGTTGTGGATTAAGATTTTTTTTTTATATATATTAAGTGGATTACAGTATGTTACTATTTGGCCCTTAGTTAATTAGCTTAATTGGTGTTCATGATGGATTTGCTGTTTATGTTTCTTACTAAGACAATATTGATATGGCAGTTAAAGAGCTGTTTCGGGTTTGATACATTTTTTGCTACTGATGTTCGGAGATTCGGTGATGGGGGGATCTTTGTTGGGAATTTGAGGAGACCTATAGAAGAGGTCGTGCCTAAGTTGGAGAAGAAGCTATCTGAGGCTGCGGGGAGAGATGTTGTGTTATGGTTCATGGAAGAGAGAACAAATGATATCACTAAACAGGTATATGAAACTAAAAGATGTTCTCTAACTATGCAATCTAATGATTCTTGCGTTTTTAATTTTTTGGGATGCATCTTTTCCTTTAGAATAGACAATGTTATTCATTCTTTGCCTTTTCGAAGGTTAACTCTGAGCTTCCTTATTAACCCTTTTTATATTCACTATACCCTTTTTTTAAGGTTTGTGTGGTGCAACCCAAATCGGAAATGGATCTGCAGTTTGAGTCAACTAAGTTGAGCACTCCTTTGGGCTATGTTAGTGCAATTGCCTTGTGTGTTGCAACTTTTGGGACAATAGCTTTAATGAGTGGCTTCTTCCTTAAACCCGGTGCTACATTTGACGACTATCTAGCTGATGTTGTGCCTCTCTTTAGTGGCTTCATTACCATTTTGGGAGTTTCCGAGGTATGCTTTCAAGTAACATCAATATCTATGGTTGTGATCATTATATTTGGGATCCCGTGATCTCATGACTTTCTGAGTTTGTCTTCAATAAGTTAGACCATATGACTTTTAGTTCTTACTTTTTTTTTTCCATGCTTGTGATGATGCAGATAGCCACAAGGGTAACAGCAGCTCGTCATGGTGTTAAACTCAGCCCATCTTTTCTTGTGCCGTCCAATTGGACAGGGTGCTTGGGAGTGATGAATAACTACGAGTCACTGCTTCCCAACAGGCAAGCCCTTTTTGACATACCGGTGGCACGCACAGCTAGTGCGTATTTAACATCACTCGCATTAGCTATTACAGCGTTTGTATCTGATGGAAGCTTTAACGGGGGTGACAATGCATTGTAAGTTCCTTACATTACCCTTCCCCAAACAGTTTGTCGTCTAAATATTTCTGAATGCAAGTGTATTTATACATTTTGTATGGGCAAATGATGTGTTCTGAATTGTGATGTCATTGCCCCAATATCCATCAAATTTCACGATTAGGTAAAATTGCCAAGTTAAGCCAATATCGTTGAAACCCACATGTGCGGAAAATTCTTGTGCCAAAGCTTTTCCCATAGTGGAATATGAACAGAACCTCTTATTTTGATATGTTTACGAGTGTTAACCTTTCTTCTCTTTATTTGCAGGTTCGTAAGGCCACAATTTTTCTACAACAACCCCTTATTTTCTTTGATTCAATTTGCTATCGGACCTTATGCAGATGACCTTGGGAATGTGCTGCCTAATGCAGTGGAAGGTGTTGGAGTTCCCATTGATCCTCTTGCTTTTGCCGGACTTTTAGGCAAGTCTTTATCGCAACCTCACTTTTGTTTTGTTCATTCCCAATCTGCATTCAATAACACGCTCACCGTAGTGTTGGCATTGGATTGATTTAAAGATAGAGAATGTTGTGTCTTCGTAAGGGTTTGAACCTAATACATGAGATATTTCCATTAGCCTTATTTCAAACACGATCTATAGCTTTCTTATGTGTTTTTACAAAATATATATATGACACTGATGTGAACGACACAATGCACCTACATTGTTGTTGAGATTCATTCAACAGGTAGTTGATACAGTGTTTAAAAAACCAGACTGGAATATCAAACCGGTCTCGACTGGCTCACCATTTTTTCATATTGACCCGTCAAAACTGACTTTAACTGGTTCACTCTGGGTTTGACCATACTCCATTTTTAGAACAGAAGTGGACTTGGGCCAAATTGACTGCTCGGTCCGGTTCTTAACACACCGAGTTGATGGGCGAGTGAGTGGTACCTAGTCAGGTTGAATCATAAATTCTCGAACATCTCACATTTGAGAAAGATGATCCGAGTTTTCTTTCCATCATCATTTTCTATGGGTGGTTGCTAGTCGATTTTTGTTAGCCTTATCTCAAACATGATTTGTAGCTTTCTCGTACTTTTTTACGCGTTGTTATGTGAACGTCACAATACACAATGTTTAGCAAATGTCAATAACATCTATTGACCTCTCTATCCTTATGCAGGAATGGTAGTGACCTCTCTGAACTTGTTACCATGCGGAAGACTTGAAGGAGGGCGCATAGCTCAAGCTATGTTCGGGAGAAGCACCGCCACATTGTTATCGTTCGCCACATCACTTCTGCTTGGTATTGGCGGCTTGAGTGGAAGCGTCCTCTGTCTGGCATGGGGTTTGTTCGCAACCTTCTTCCGGGGAGGAGAGGAAATACCCGCGAAAGACGAGATCACTCCCTTGGGGGACGATAGGTATGCTTGGGGCATTGTTCTTGGCGTCATATGTTTCCTCACTTTGTTCCCTAATGGAGGAGGCACATTCTCAAGCTCATTCTTCAATGGCCCATATTTCAGAGGTGATTTTTGAAATGGATGTGATGTTGTTTATATGTTCTTGGCATGATGTATAGGTTTAAGTTGGAAAGTTGAAGGGAAGTTTTGAATGTTCATGTGTGTAGTACCTTTTTTTTTTTTTTTTTTTTCTATTTTGTAGTTTATGTGTTTCATGGTAAGTTGTTGATAGGAGGATGATATATGGAGAGATCCACTTGTATTAAGTTTCATTTTAATGAAAAGAAATGGATGTTTCTTCATGTTACAGTAGAGAGAAGGGAAAGAGGGCATAGGAAGAAGATGACAAAAGTAATAAAATCATGTTTAATAAAGTGTTTTTCAATTTAATTATAACGGTATTAATCAGTTTAACATGCATCGTGAGCAACATAGCAGAATGGATCACGCGAGAATAAAATGAGTTATCATTTGAATTTATTGGAACAGAGTAAAATTCAGAGATCCGAGCGGAATAAATGAGATAGTAAAGTAATTTTGAAATACTTTTTTTTTAACGGAAAAGAAAGACTTTATTTAAGCTACGGCTAAGTCCTGCAAAGAAAAACATAACAAAGCCTAACCGACTAAGTCGAAAGCTAAAGTAAAACCTAAACCTAAACATTGTCGATCTTTTTTCTTTGTGGGTGAACACCCATGATCAAAACCAGGATATATGACACTTTTCATAACAGGATCCTGAAGCAAGCCTAACTTCCTCCCAATCTATCCTGCAATATCGTACATGTCGGACTTTTCATGAATTTGAGCACATCTCTGAAACCTAATTCTACAAGGATCCTGAGATACTTGTTACTTTTTTAATGTCCGTTGCCAAACATACCTTAAATAAAACTCATCTTTTTTCCTTTTCCGTACTCTTCCTCAGACTCTCTCAATCTACAGTGACGTCTCTACCAAATCGATCGTCTCCGTCAACGGTTGCGGAGGGACCACAGGTGCGAAGCTCAGTGTGCGTGCGATCTCTCGAATTGGATCCAAAGACGCTCTAAAGATCGAAGTGTCCAATTCTCGCTCTCTGCACCATCTCTCCCAAGCAACCATGTCGTCTTCTTCGTCTCTCGATATCTCGCTTAACATGAGGGATGTGCTCGACGAGTCTTCTTCAAATACCCCCCTCCAGTCCTCGGAGACGCCTCCGGCGACATTTTCTTCCACTCCGTCAACCCCAATTCACTTTCTCTCTCTCCCAATGCACATCGTCCGATTCTCCAGAATGGACTGGGTAATTTCAACTCCCAAGACTCGATGACTTGGAATTCAGAAACCCCAGTTCAAATCTGCTCAAATGATGTGACCCCAGAACCCAAAGTTGAGATTTTTGGGACCCTAGTTGGAGATTCCCCAAATTGGGCAAAACCCTTTTTTCAGGATTCAAATGGGCACGAGCGATCGGAGGGAAATGTGCTCAATTTTGTTGCTCAGAGAGAAGTTGCACAAGAATGTACTGGTGCTGAGGATGTGATGGAGAAGAAATTTTATGAGGTGTGCTTCTTGAGGAGGGTTTTGAGAGAGGAGACGGGTGATGATTGTAATGTTCACAAATTGCTGGTGATCGCGGTTCATGCGGTTCTGTTGGAGACTGGTTTTGTGGGTTTTGATAGGTTGCATCTTTCAGACTATTGGTCATCAACACCTTTTGCTATGTCGATTTGGTACACATTGCCCGGTCTTCTTGTTAATGGCTCTAATTCATGTGAAACTGTTGTTTTGAAGTTTCAGTGTTTGGGTCTATTTGTTAGTGTTTATGGGTCTTTGGCTAACGAAGGGTCGGGACTGCACTGGGTTTCTTTAAATGAGTATAGATTTGCACCCACTATTGACTTGGTGTGGGCTAGGAATTATTGGAGTTACGATATATATATATATGGGAGAAGTGAGTTTTCTAGGTCATCTTATCCCGAAAATGAACCCCGTGCTTTATGGGTCTGCCAAGTGAGATAAAGCTTAAGATTTTGGAGTCACTTACTGGCCTTGATGTTGCCAAGGCGTGTTGTGTGTGTTCAGAGTTGAAATACTTGGCATCTAATAGTGATTTGTGGAAGCAGAAGGTTTTTGAGGAGTTTGGATGTACTGTGATGACTCAAGAAATTATCAGCTGGAAAGAGACTTTTGCTTCATCATGGGAGCTTAAGAAAAGGATGATGGAAGCAATGCCTTGTTACTTATCATTGATAGAAGACCCCAACCCATTAGACGTTCCTTGAGATGATCTCCTGTTCGAACTTGGGGCTCATTCGCTTATTGGACAAGACGTTACTTGTCTTGAATTATGGGGGCCTATTCACATACCCATCTTACCCAACTGGAATTGGGATGATTTCATTGGTTAGTTCTGAGACTTGGAGTTTTCATTGATTGAGTGGATAAGAATAGCCTCAAACCCGTTGCCAGACAGCCTAGATCTCGGGCGGCAAAATTTGATTTTTAAATTTAAACCACACAAAAATAATTCTAACCACAGTCAACAACTCAGTCAAGAAACCGCCAATAAAAACAAACCACGTGGCAGTTACCCTTGCCGGCCGGGACCCACTTAAACCTACAGTTCAAAAAAATATATCTCTACACCTTCTCAAAACTCGACTATATATATTCATCTTCTTCGCAGAGCAGACCTCATCACCAGGAGGCGTCTTCATAAACGCTTCCAAATTTGTCTGAGATCTTTCCATTCTCTGCTTTTTCTCTTCAGATTTTTTGTTTTCGCTGTTAGAATTTCAAGATGAGGGAGTGCATTTCGATCCACATTGGTCAGGCCGGTATCCAGGTCGGAAATGCCTGCTGGGAACTTTACTGCCTCGAGCACGGTATTCAGGTATGTGTAAATGCTGTTTTTCTTGCTGGATCTGTGTGTTTTAGCTGTTTTAGAATTGATTTGTATCAGATCTGTTGTTTCGCATGATTTTAGATTTTGATTTGGAGTAGATCTGTGGTTTAGGTCGTTTCGGTCGATTTGCATCAGATATGTGGTATTTGGTTTAGATCTGTGCGTTATGGTTCGATTTGTGTTGGATCTGGAGATGATTGATGAAATTAGATGAAATTTGCATAGATCAATCTCTTAGCTCGTTTTTTTGCTGTTGATTCATGCTCGTTTTACCTTGATTTGTATTGGATCTGGATCGTATTGGCACAAGTAGATCAAATGTGTTATGTGTAGTATGGTCACCGGATTGAGGAAATTAGGTGAAATGTGTTTAGAATTATCTTGTAGCTCGTTTTTTCTGTTTATTCATGTTCGTTTGCTTTGATTTGTTATGGATCTAGACCAGATTGGAAAAATATGTAAGATTGTGTTTTTTTATACTTGTATAGGTCAATTACTTGTGCATTGTTTCCATTTTCGTAAATTCACTGGGAGATTAGTAGATCTAAGCTATTGAGTTTGTTTTTCCACTATAAAAATCTTTCAATTGGTTTCAGTAGATCTTGTTTCTTCATTGATGCATCCAACTAGTGTTTTGGATTTGCTCTAGATTTATTCTGTACTATAGAATTCTCTTCCTGTGTTTTAAAGTCCAAATTCTGAAATGTGTTCTGATTTTTCAAACTTGTATGACATGCATACTTGAATTTACTATGCTTCAATTCTATATAGTTATGTTATCACTGTCAGACATGTGGATCTTAATTTGACAATTGTTTATATTGTGTGTTTCTTCCAGCCTGATGGCCAGATGCCAAGTGACAAGACTGTTGGTGGAGGAGATGATGCCTTCAACACCTTCTTCAGTGAGACTGGTGCTGGAAAGCATGTCCCCCGTGCTATCTTTGTTGACCTTGAGCCCACTGTCATCGATGAGGTGAGGACTGGAACTTACCGCCAACTCTTCCACCCTGAACAGCTCATTAGTGGCAAGGAAGATGCTGCTAACAACTTTGCCCGTGGTCACTACACCAGTAAGTTCCTCAAACCAATCCATTGTTCTCTCAATATCATGTCATTTGATCTGTGAACTAAAGTTGTTTCACTCTGTTTCAGTTGGAAAGGAAATTGTAGACCTTTGCTTGGACCGTATCCGCAAGTTGGCTGACAACTGCACTGGTCTTCAAGGATTTCTCGTGTTCAACGCTGTTGGTGGAGGCACTGGATCTGGTCTTGGTTCTCTCCTCTTGGAGCGCTTGTCTGTTGATTATGGAAAAAAATCAAAGTTGGGTTTCACTGTGTACCCCTCTCCTCAGGTCTCTACATCTGTGGTTGAGCCCTACAACAGTGTCCTCTCCACCCACTCCCTCTTGGAGCACACTGATGTGTCAGTGCTTCTCGACAATGAGGCCATTTATGATATCTGCAGGCGCTCTCTCGACATTGAGAGGCCCACCTACACCAACCTTAACCGTCTTGTGTCTCAGGTAGATTGAATTGTCCAATTTGAATTGTTTCCTTGTGGTTTGATTTTGCCTACTTGGTTTCTAATTTACGTGTTTGAATTCAGGTGATTTCTTCATTGACTGCTTCTCTGAGGTTCGATGGTGCTCTTAATGTTGATGTTACTGAATTCCAAACCAACTTGGTGCCGTACCCCAGGATCCACTTCATGCTTTCCTCCTATGCACCTGTTATCTCTGCTGAGAAAGCCTACCACGAGCAACTCTCAGTGGCTGAAATCACCAACAGCGCCTTTGAGCCATCATCTATGATGGCTAAGTGCGATCCTCGCCATGGAAAGTACATGGCCTGCTGTTTGATGTACCGTGGTGACGTTGTCCCCAAGGACGTAAATGCAGCTGTTGGCACAATCAAAACCAAGCGCACAATCCAGTTTGTCGACTGGTGCCCAACTGGGTTCAAGTGCGGTATCAACTACCAGCCACCAACTGTTGTACCCGGTGGTGACCTTGCCAAGGTCCAGAGAGCTGTGTGCATGATCTCCAACTCCACCAGTGTCGCTGAGGTCTTCTCCCGCATTGACCACAAGTTCGATCTCATGTACGCTAAGCGTGCTTTTGTGCATTGGTATGTCGGTGAGGGTATGGAGGAAGGAGAGTTCTCAGAGGCTCGTGAGGATCTTGCTGCTCTTGAGAAGGATTACGAGGAGGTCGGTGCTGAGTCCGCCGAGGGCGAAGATGATGAGCCAGATGACTACTAGAATGTTGTTGCTGTGGTTTGCCTTTGCACCTCTTATGGTTATCTGTAATGCTATGCTATGTTATGTTATGTGTTTTGTGCTGGTGTTTTCATTTTAAGCTGTTGCTTCTGTGATGGCACTCTGTTTCCTATCCTTCTGTTTCAATAATAAACTTTGTTATGAGCAAAATTTGTGTCTGTTGTCTACATGAGCAATCATAGTTTTTAGCTCTGCTTCCATGTTCTATCTTTATGCATGATGTGATAGGTTGTGGGCTTTTCTATTGAATTTGTTAGAATCGTGGGATCTTAGGGGCCCTTCCACAAGTTGGGCTAGAATGACAATTGATGTCTATGTCAAGCGTTGAAGAAAATCGTCTTCAGCGAAGGAATGGAGCGGTAGAGTTCTCGCCCTTGCTAAAGTCGTCTAAACTCAAGTAGACCGGGTGTGTTGTTTTCATTTCTTTTTTTTTTAAGTTTGTAGTCTCTTTCTACAAACAAAAAGTAAAGAGCAAGATAAATATTATTATGCGAAGCTTTGACAAGTGCCTCAAAGGCCCACCCTACCGTCTCCAAAGATTTCCAGAACAAAGATTTCTCTTTCATCAGTTACATTTTCTAATTCAAAATCATAGAGGCGAACACTATTAGTAACCTTTCAAATGGGTGTGAAGACGACATCTATTAGGTATCCATCCTCAGGGGAAAATCGAGTTTCCAACTGTGGTCGTAGAGAATCTGATGAATTTGTTTCAATCATCAATTCAACAACAAATCGAACGGGTTCCGTCACAGTGGCTATTTTCTGGTTTGTATCAAGGATTCAGATATTAGGCGGTAACTGTATGTCCAAAGATGTTACCTTTCTTTTTACTGCATATATTTAGCTATATATAGTAAATATTCTTCTACCTTTATAATTATTACGCCGTTTTTATTGTTGTGTGACACTATCTCCTTTAATGCTAATGAGCTTAATCTTTAAGGCCTGTTTAAGTTGAAAATATTTAGCTATATATAGTAAATATTCTTCTACCTTTACAACTGTTACGCTGTTTTTATTGTTACTAGCTTTGTACCCAGCTATGTTCGAGTCTGCGTTACATTTGAGTATTACTTTTTTAGATGACTGCATTAATATATTTTATCTAATTTTGTAACTCAGTTTTGCCCGAGCTTCCTCTTATTTTAACTATATTCATTTTCATATTAAGTATTGGCTTGTGATTTAATTTAATAGAACATTGTGAATATAACAAATATCAAATGACTGAAACTGGTAAAATGGTTATAATCAAAATATTTTAATCAAACACATGTTTATTACATGTTTTATTTGAAATTATTGCAAACATAAGTTAAGTTCGTTATTACATTTATAATATAAATAAA
>JAYMTA010004764.1:0-12229 GCA_036897625.1 Pelargonium cotyledonis
TGGTAACACCACCCCAGGTTCTTCGTTCCTTTGTTGTGTTTCCTTCTACAGGTGACAACAAAAAAAAATATTAGCTAAGATGTGGTAGCATTGACCGAAAGTCAAAACTAGCCCATCAAAAATGAAACGAAAGGACATGGATGTTAATAAGAGTGGTAAATAATTCGTCCTTCACCATAAGTGAATTGCATGGCCATGGGTCATACACGTTGAAAATGAAAATATATGATTGTGACAACAACGGATTCTAAACTTTAACTCAATCCGCTCATCTTTAACAGATTTTTACAAGTAAGACCAATTTATTCATTACCTCATTTTAAATTAGGTCAAAAGATGAAAGTTTATGCATTGGTTCCTAAATTTTCAAATATTGACACAATTTGGTTCGTGAAATCTTGATAATACACTACAAAAAAATTTCCAATCTGTGACGGAAATTTCTGTCACAGATTTGTGCATATCAGTCACAAAATGTAATCTGTGACGGAACTGTGACAGAATACTTTTGTCATTATTTGAATTGTTACAGATGGTTGTGACAGAAATTTTGTCACAAATATGTGTTTGTGACGGAAAATTTTGTCATAAATGTGTGTCTGTGACAGAAACCGTGATGGAAAATTTTCCGTCACAGTTTGTAATTTGTTTTGTAGTGACAGCTCTAAGGACAAAGACAATTTTAGGTCAATATAAGCAAGTTCAGGGACCATTTTGGATCAAAATAAAGTTTAAGGACCAAATTGAGTGAAAACACAAAAGTTCAGACACCAAATTGAATATTTTACTTAAAAGAATGAAGAGAAGGGGTCCACCTCAATTCCGGCCAATCACGCGATGACAAGTGCCACTCCAAAAGGGTTAGTATAATTACCCCTTCTCACGAAGAGAAGAGGTTTTCTCTCTGAATTCACAAATATTTTCTCTCTTTACTTTCTCTCTCTAAAAAGTTTTCTAGAGCTTTCTTGTGTATCTTCCAAGAATTTACTCTCACGCTTGTGGCGGTGTCCCAAAACCACAATCTCAGGCTATCATTCTTGCATGGATCGACTCGTAAGAAAAGACTTCGAACATTTTGGGATTACCTTTGCATACATGGACAAGAAGACTTACACATTGGCACCTAGTGTGCTACCTTTGACCAGTGAGTCATCGCAGGTGGCAGGTCACATGTCAAACCGCATGGATCGACTTGTAGGAATAGACTTAGAACATTTTAGGATTACCTTTGCATATATGGACAAGATGACTTACAAATTGACACCTAGTGTGCTAGCTTTGACCAACGAGTCAAACAGGTGCATCGCCTTCGTTTAATCTTAAATTGTAAAATAATGTAATACATTTGAATTTTTGAAGAAAAATCAATAGTTTTTTCACAAGGTATAATCTCTAACATGTGATTCATATGTATGTTTTGTGAGTTATTATAGAGAACAATATTGTATTATGTGAAAGACTATTATTTTTTCTCCACAAATTCAAATAAATATCATTATTTAAAAATTTAAAATTAAATGAAGCATATAATAGTCTTTTTGGAGGATAAAAATTGATTTTAAAGTTTAAGATAACTAATTGTCGTGGAGAAACACTTTAAGATAGTCATGTGTCGTGAATTTTTAAATTAAGTAGCCATCTGTTTGTAGACAAAACTATAAGAAAAATACGTGTAATTATTCTTTTTTTTTTCTTTATAAATAAAATTGATACATCATTTAGTATAATTATTTTATTTTTAGAAATGTGGTATATATATTATTTCTCTTTTTGCAGCTCTGTCAGCCTTTCAGTTTTGTGGTTGACGTGGTAGACCAGCGAATAAATGCCAAACATATAGATGTCCAACGTGCATGCATGGGACAGACGGAGTGAGGACAAAAGAGACCAATGATTCAGTTAATTTTCACCAATAATACTCCTACTCGTCTTTCCTACCATCCTTTCCATTATACTCCGTATTAAACACATTATTCTCAAATGAAAATTCATTACTGCCATTCCACCAGCTTTATTTCTCATTGAAGATGGAGCTGTTTGGTGATATAACATCCAAGTCACAACTCAGAATTATCCGTCAGGAACCTTTGAAATTTGAAAAGCAGTGATTTAATGGAACGAACAATAATGAAATTATTAGTTTTCTCAATCATCACATATTGTAGTAAAAAACAAACTATTTTTGTCATGTAAACTTATAAATGTGTTTTACAAGTACTGCAAAAAAGTCACAATGAACATAAAAAAAATTAGTGAGGAAACTTTCGATAATTCTCATTTAGTTTTTAATATTATATTTTAACACGCTCCCGTACTTGCAAGTCCGTTATGACTTTGCAAGTGTACCGAAGAGAGATAGATAGAATCTAATTCCCGTTTTTAACTTTATGGGTGGACCGAAACGATAGATAAAACTTCATTCCCGATTTTAACTTATTGCAAGTGGTCCGGTAGAAGAAGATAGAGTGTCCAACTGAGCTTAAATTATAGATGAAGAATTATATAGAAGGTCCAATAGGAGAAGATAGAGAGTTTAAGTAGGCATGAATGATAGATGAATAAATATAAATCTAGTTACTTAAACTAGAAAAATGAAAATACTAGCCCATTTTAAAAACTAGTAAATATAAATCTAGTTACTTAAAATCGAAAAAATGAAATAATTAAAATTAGCGTAAAGGTTTATTTTTGAAACTTGCTTTAGGCCACTCAAAATGTTGGGCCACCCTTGTGTCCATTACGTTGATGATGTCGTCTAATATGTATTATGTTGTATTGTTCTAGTCGTCCTATGTCATGTCAATTTGACTAACTTATTTAAATATGTCATGCGCGTGTTATGTATTAATAAATGTGTCTTGTTATATTGACTTATTTTAAAGAATCAATTCAACTAAAAGATTAAGTTGATATTTGAAGGCCCAAATTTAGTTTCACACTCGCCACCTCGCTTTGCACGTGTCCCGTGCACATTTCCACTTCTTGTCTTGTGCTAAAATTTAATATGGGTGGTGTTGTTGATGTTTTAACCTGAGGGTCAACGCAAACACATTAGGAGTAAGTGTGGTAGTTGTTGTAGAGCTTCTTTTCCACCAATGCTAAGGTTCTAGCCTAAGAGTCCAAGAGTCCAGACTTGAGTGCTTAGGTAAGTAGATCGCCTCCGATCCCTCATTCGTCAATCAAAACCCAATATTGTCTTCATTCAAGATACCATGGCTTAGTCGATCTCTTCGTTTACCGTCTCTAGTTACTTGCAGTCCCCGTTGGTGCAGTTCATCTTCTCTCCTTCTACAGGCAGGTCGGGCGGTTTATTATCCATATGGGACTCAAATCTCTTCAAGTTGACTTCTTTGTTTATTGAGCAGAATTTTGTTGGTATGATCGGGTACTGGTCTACTTTTAAGTGCTTGTGTTTACTCGTGAACGTCTATGCTCCTATTCCGGATCCGGATAAGTCAGCTCTTTGGGACCGTTTATCTCTGTTCTTAGCCGAGCATAGACTCTCGTGTATTTTAGCAGGTGATTTTAATGCCATTCGTTGCTTATCTGAACGCTCAAGTGGTCTTGCGTCCTCCTCTTCCATGCTAGCGTTCAACTCTTTCATCGACAACTGTTGTCTCATTCATTTACCTTTGCATGGGAGACAATATACCTGGTATGGCACTCATTCAATAGGATTTTGGTCTCCTTGGATTGGCCAAGCTCGTTGGGAAATTTCATTCAATCAGGCTTGCCGCGTGGCTGTTCTGACCATTGCCCGGTACGTTTAGCTATCTCTTCTATTGATTGGGGCCTCGCCCGTTCAAATTTTTTAATTGCTGGTTGTCTCATGACACTTTCCTGGACACGGTTCGTGAGACTTGGAACTCGGCACCTAATCACGGACAACCTTGCTATAGACTTTGGCATAAATTTGTTTTGCTCAAGCAAAATCTTAAAGTTTGGAATTCAGAGGTCTATGGGCCCCTGGACCTTGCGGTTTCTTCATTGGAACAATCAGTCAATGATCTCGATAAGTTGGCGGAATCTCGCGGGTTAACCCAAAGCAAACTGGATCATCGTGCGGGTCTTCTTTCATAATTAAATTTAAAATCTCGGGAACTTTCTATTTTCTAGAAGCAAAAATTGAGAATACGATGGTTGATGGATAGTGATAAAAATTTGACATACTTTCATAAATTTGCTTCTTACCGGAAAGCTCAAAACTCAATTTCTGGGGTATCGATTAATGGCTCGTGGGTTACAGACCTGGTTCAAGTCAAGGCAATGGCTAAATCTTTTATCCAAAGCCGGTTAACTGGTCCAGATTCATCAGACCGTATACAATTCTAGCTTTCGTGCAATGCTTCTTCGACACTGGCGACCTCGGTAAGGGTTTCAATTCTGCATTTTTAGCATTAATTCTGAAAAATTCCAGCCCCCAAAGCTTCAACGAATACCGTCCTATAAGCTTGGTCACCGATCCATATAAAATTACTGCTAAAATACTTGCAAATCGCCTTCGTCGGTTTATTAGTGACCTAATCAGTGATACACAAGATGCCTTTGTCAAGGATCGACAACTTTTAGATAGTGTTCTCATTGCTTGTGAGGTGATTCACTTCGCTCGACTCAACAAGCTTCAGTCGGTTGTTCTCAAACTCGATTTTCAGCAGGCTTTTGATAGACTTAATTGGGATTTTTTGGAGTTTTGCCTTCGCTCCATGGGTTTTGGTAGGAAATTCTGCTTTTGGATAAAATGTTGTCTCAAATCTTTTGTATCCGTGCTTATTAATGGTTCTCCATCGGATGATTTCGCCATCTCTCAAGGCGTGAAGCAAGGTTGTCCGTTGTCCCCGTTTCTTTTTATCACTGTGGCTGAATCCCTCCACCTATTGATTGCTAAATCTGAAGAAGAGGGGCTGTTCCGGGGTATTCGCATAGGGCAATCCCATATTTCTCAGTTACAATTCGCTGACGATACGATCTTGTTTCTAGATGTGTCAGATTCTGACTCGACAATTTTCAACGTTAAATGCATCCTGCGCGGGTTCGAAGTTGCATCCAGTCTTAAAATTAATTACTCCAAGTCTCGGCTTATAGGTATTTCTTTGTCCTCGGATAGAACTGACTCTCTTGCTATGATTTTGGATTGCCGGACTGCTTCTCTTCCTATAACCTACCTCGGGTTTAAGTTAGGGAGCAATCAGAGATTGGTTTCTTCATGGTCAAACATTGTGGACAGGTATAGAAAATGACTAGCCCTCTGGCGAAGCAAGTATATATCACTAGGAGGCCGTGTCACCTTGATCCGAGCTGCTCTCACCTTGCTACCACTCTTTTACATGTCGCTTTTGTGGGCACCCAAACAAGTTCTTCTCACTCTCGAATTGATTGAGCGGAAATTTCTATGGAAAAATATATCTTCAAATCGAGGGTTTAGTAAAGTGCGTTGGTCTCAAGTGATTAAAAAGAGATCACACGGGGGTCTCGGCATTCGGCAGTTATCTTTAGCAAATGTAAGTTTATTAGCTAAATTGTGGTGGCGATTTTCTACACAATCTAACTCTTTGTGGAAGTCTATTTTATGTGATAAATATGGTTGGGATCCTCATGCGTGGTCACTCCAAGAGGTGTGTGCTTGCAACCCCTCACCGGTTATTAAAGCTTTACTGGAATTGCAGAATCTCCCAGGGTTTCTGGATTTAATAGGCACGGACAGCATCTCAAGGGTGGTTGGGGACGGTTGTAGCTGTCCTTTTTGGACCGGTCAGTGGTTGCTGGAGGGGCGGTTAAAAGACAGGTTCCGTCTTCTTTTCACTTTGAGCGGTCAACAGTAGCAGATCACTGTGGCGGAGGGACTGGTGTTGCGTCTGGAACCTTGCCCCCTTTTTCGTCGACAGGTTCGAGGTTGGGAAGTGGAGTCCTAATTTTTGCTGCGTCGTAAGCTCAAGAATGTGTCACTCGCGGCTGGAGTGCCGGACCGCCAAATCTGGAGAAAGAATAGCTCGGGTAAGTTTACAACATCGAGAGCATTCAACACTCTTTATAACTCCGAATCTCATTTCCGTTTCGCATGCTCAAAAATCATATGGAGACCTTTCATCCCTCCAAAAATGCAATGTCTAGCATGGTTAGTGACTTTGGGAAGTGTCCCGTGCTTGGAATTTTTGATTCACCGGAAAGTGTTACCGGCCAATTTTGACCCAACTTGCCGATTGTGCGATGTTGCGATTAAGTCCTGTTATCATCTTTTTCTTCATTGTGCATGGTCCTCTAAACTATGGGATATGATTTTTGCTTGGTGGAATATGGCTTCAGCAAGACCCAGCTCCATTCATCAGCTGCTGGTATCTTGCCCATCCTTGCTGGTTCATGAGCATCGGACCTGCTCCAAATCATGGGAAGCTGTGTATTTGGTCACTCTCTGGTTTATTTGGAACAGTAGGAATGAGCTTATTTTTCAGGAAGATTTTCCATCAACTAGAGACTCTCTTACTCGTATTCAAATTTTTATGTTCTCTTTACTTTCATGCATCGATAGTACCCTCTCTGTTGGGTTCAATTTTTAGTCTTGGGTGGCTGGGCCTATTGCGTGTTTGTCATAGGACCCAGTGCACTTTTCTTTGTACTTTTATTTGGGATTTTCGGGTTTATTAATAAAAGATATTGCGTTCTTATCAAAAAAAAAAAAGGTAAGTAGACTTGTCTTAGTGTCTCAAATCCAGCTCCAAGCTAAGGTGTCTTCTAGCCTCTTGAACATGTATCCTGTGGAAGGAAAACACACCAAAGGAAAGAAGAACCTAGGGTGTTGTTACAAGGACTCTGTCTCGGGCGTGAAAGTAAGTCCTTGTATGGTAGACAATAGAGCTTTTCTAGAGAGAGAAAGCTACACTACCAGATTTGACCCCTATTTACAACAATAATTTTTTTTTGGTGTTGCACAAAATGTTAGGAAAAAACGTTTCTAAGTATGTATTTCCAACACATTTTGCGTTAGTATTTCCAATAAAGTATAATTGTCAACAGTTTGATTTATATGTGTTTAATAATGGAAACAAGTGTTACGCATATATGTATTTTGAAACAGTAAAACATACTGATGGGAGTACAAATATAATAGTTAACAATAAATATAATTTGCAACATACATCTGATAAAGTGATGGTAGAAATACAAAGTGTGTTGGGAATAAAAGACTTTATCCAACACACAACACATGATGGTAGTGAAACGTTGACACTGATACCTTTTTTATAAAACGTATTTTAGAAATGATGGGCAAAAGATATAATGTGTTGGAACAAAATATCTGACATGTAATAAATTTTGGATGTGAAAATTATAAATGTTAATAGTCAACATAAATACAAATGATGGTACTGAAATGTTGACAATGCTATCACATTTGTAACACTTTTTTTTTTTAAATGATGCAACATAATATTTATATGTTGCTACATATAGTGTGAAAAGATAAAATGTCATGTGAAATGACTCGAACCTTGATTGTGAATTGGGTTTGTGTTAAAATTAGTGACAATTTATTATTCAATGATACGAAAAAATAATTAGGTGTTGTGAGACAAACGTAGGAAAGTATGAATGAGTAACAATTTGCGATTGTATGATGCGAATAAATATTTATGTGTTGCAAGCAAAATAAAGCAATGTTCAAAATAGTATCAGTATGTGACTGAATTATGCAAATAATTTAAATTCTGATGCCAACAAAACACTAGAAAGGGAGATTGAGTAACATTATTGTTGAATGATGCAAATCAAATTTTAAGTGTTGCCTTTTTTAAAATAGATATATTCAAAATAGTATCAGTTTGTGGATGAATAATGCGAAAAAATATTTTTGTCTTGCGCGCATAACATGTAACGTAAAAAATAGTAACTATATGATTGAATGATGCGAATAAATGTATTAGTGTTGCGAGAAAAACATAACAATGTAAAAAATATGTTAAAAATTAATTGTCAGAAGGGGGAATCAAACACTAACTCTCTTGTGCAATAAATAGAACCTTAATCATTAAACCAAACTACAATTTTGTTACTTATTCATATTCAATTATATATGTACATAAGCGAGGATGTAATTTTTAAAAAAAAATTGCAACTGATAAGTTTCAGACTCTAGCCCTCAGGGTTAGAATAACAACTTTAACCAATTACACAAATTCATCTGTCTATTCTAGGAAGTCAATAATATATATAGACATAATACATGATAAAATTTAAAAAAAAAACTTGCAATGCCCAAGTTTCAAGCACAAGACCCATGAGATTCTTATTTAGAAGCTTTAACCAATACACCAAACTATTATTTTGTATATTGTTCCAATTTAATCATATATGTATATAAACGGTAATTCTTTACAAAAAATAATTGCAAAACATAGGCCTCGAACTCAAGAACAAAAAGAGTCAATTTAAGCACCCTTAACAATTACACCATGAAACCCTTTTGTTAAAAATAGGAACGTAATTATATATATTACACAATGATATTTAACAATAAAAAAAATTATCAAGTAGTAGTGCACATTATGTATTCGATATTTTCACTCAAAATTGATCTATTCTGATCCGTTGGATATGTCTGCAACAACAATTAGATCACACGTGATAAATTTCAACTTCATCGAACGTGAATCCGTCCAAATCTAGCCCAAGTTAAACATACAGTCCACGTCGTTTTTCGATCAATCAAGGGTTTAAACGACGTCGAAACGACCCCGATTTTTTCACACGTCCATAAAATCAAATTATCTGCACTTTTTGTTGTAATAGAAAATTTCCAATTCAAAACGCAAATCATTAGTTCTCTCCACAACCCTACTTACTTATACTTAGTAAAAAAATTATCAATTTTTATTTTTTTAGTAGTGCACATTGTGTACCCAATACTTTCACTCGAAATTTATCTATTACGATCCATTGGATATGTCCCCAGCAACAATTAGATTACACGTGAGAAATTTCATCGCCATCGGACGTGAACCGGTTCAAATCTAGACCAAATTAAATCGACGTTCCACGTAGTTTTTCTACCAATCGAGGGTCTAAAAGGCGTCGTAACGACCCAAATTTTTTAACACATCTATAAAATTAAATTCTTTGAACTTTTTGTTCTAATGGATAATTGCTAATTCAAAACACAAATGATTAGTTCTCTATACAACCCTGTTTACTTATACTTAGTAAAAAAAATTATCAATTTTTATTTTTTTAGTAGTGCAGATTGTGTAGAGAGAGAGACGCCGGCGTTGCAACTGCATCATAGAGATGTTTGCCGGAAGCTCGCCATCTTTTTCGATTCCGTGCTCGCCGTCGATTTCATCATAGAGGACGAGCTCCCCAAATCTGGCCATGGTGGACGAGCTCGACTGTCACAGAGAGACGCCAACGTTGCTGCTGCGTCACGGCGTTGCTACTGGGGCGTTAGGATTCGACAGTGGCCAGAAGCCGGCGACATCGCAGAGGTCGTCGAGGTCTGGACCAGATCTAGACAGAAAAATTGATGGAAAACTGGATGGGTAAAAATGTGGCATAGTAAAAGGGTGGTAATAGTTATATACGAAAGTTGAGGGTAAACACGTGTAGTAAACTTATCTAAAAGGGGTGGTATGTGTAATTTTCCATTTATTTTTTAGTAGTGCGCATTGTGTACCCGATACTTTCACTTGAAATTGATCTCTTCCGATCAGTTGGATATGTTCCCAACAACAATTAGATCACACTTGAGAAATTTCACAGCCATCGGACGTGAACCGGTCCAAATCTAGACCAAATTAAACCGACGTTCCACGTTGTTTTTCTATCATTCGAGGGTCTAAATGACGTCAGAATGATCCCGATTTTTTAACACATCTATAAAATTAAATTATCTACACATTTTGTTCTAATGGACAATTGCTAATTCAAAAGAGAAATGATTAGTTCTCTCTACAACCCTGCTTAGTTAGTAAAAAAAAATTATCAGTTTTTATTTTTTTAGTAATGCACATTGTGTACCCGATACTTTCACTCAAAATTGATCTATTCCGATCCGTTGGATATGTCCCAAACAACAATTAGATCACACGTGCGAAATTTCATCGCCATCGAATGTGAACCGGTTCAAATCTAGACCAAATTAAACCAACGTTCCACGTCATTTTTCTATCAGTCGAGGGTTTAAACGACCTCGATTTTTTACCACATTCATAAAATCAAATTTTATACACTTTTTGTTTTGATGAACATTTGCCAATTCGAAACCCAAAGCATTAGTTCTCTCTAAAACTCTAGTTACTAGTACTTAGTGAAAAAAATTATCAATTTTTATTTTTGGGAAAATTACACATACCACCCCTCTTAGATATGTTTATTACACGTGCTTACCCTCAACTTTAGTATGTAACTATTACCACCCCTGTACTATTCCATTTAACGTTCCGTCCAATTTTTTCATCAAAGTTAACGGAATATTCCAAAATTTCAGTCATGTGCCCAACACATGAGCAATATTTTTTTGAAATTCCAAAATTACCCTTACTATACCCTTCTTCGTCCTCAATGGGTCACCGGAAAATCAAAGCCTCGCCGAAAAATTCAAAGTATCGCTGATAACATCATAAACTTGCCAGAAACATCAAAAACTCACCGGAAACATGATAAACTCACCGAGATCATCATAAACTCGCCGGAAACATCAAATTTTCTGGCGAGATTTTTTTGGGTACATTTTGTTTTTTCAAAATTTACAGAAAAAATGAAAGAAAAATTCTTTTTAGATATGATATGAAAAACTTACAAAGGATGAATCCAAAATTACAAAAAAAAAAAAAAAACAAAATACCAACAATTTCAAATATGAATTTAAAAAAAAATGGGAAGATCTGGAGATCTGGCTGGCTGTCCTCCCTGGTCATCGTCGCGGTCCTCGCCGGCCGATGACGGAGATATGTAGAGAGAGTCGCCGACGCTGCAGTTGCATCACATAGATGGTGGCTGAAAGCTCGCCATCGATTTCGATTCTATGCTCACTATGATTTTCGTCATGGAGGAAAAGCTCCCTAGATCTGGCCATGGAGGACGAGCTCCACCGTCACAGAGAGACGCTGGCGTTGTTGTTGCGACACGGCGTTGCTGTTGGGGCGTCAGGATTCGACGATGGCCAGAAGCCGGTGAGGTCGTCGCCGTCGAACCCATTCCGTTCCGCTGGTTATAGAGGTGGCCGAGCACCACCGGAGCTTCGGTGAGGGCTAGCCGGAGAAGACAATGAGGCTGCGCCTCTTTTTCTTCTTTTAATATTTAAAGCTTAAGGGTCTGTTTGGCTTTCATTTTTTTAAGCTAACGGGTTTTTTTGGTCTTTTGACACATTAGACGGAAAAATGGATGGAAAATTGGACACGTAAAAATGTGGCATAGTACAAGGGTTGTAATATTTACATACGAAAGTTGGGGGTAAGCACGTGTAATAAAATTATCTAAAAGGGGTGGTATGTGTAATTTTCCATTTATTTTTTAGTAGTGCACATTGTGTATTCGATACTTTAACTTGAAATTGATCTGTTCTGATCAGTGGGATATGTCCCAAACAATAATTAGTTCACACGTGAGAAATTTTATAGCCATCGGACGTGAACCGGTCTGTTTATGCCCCAAAATTTTCAAATACCGGTAGCCAATCAGAGGTCGACACATGGCATTATAATCAAACGTCAACAGAAATCAGTAAGAGCAATGCGCAAGACCTCGCCAGATACACTGCACAAAAATCAGGCAACTCCCTAAGCGAGGACCCATCCTCCAAAAGCCACATCCAGATTCATTAAAGTTGTCATGCGAGAGGCACATTGGTTCAGTCCCCGCTAGCAAATGGATATCAGGCATCCATCGTTTGAGTGGGAAACGAATTCAAGTTCGCGCATCTACCTGAACAACGAGAGCTTGCCGAGGACTAGCCACTTATCTCCGATTGGCATCTAGACATGAACTGGAACAACTCATCTCCGGCTGTCCATACCAATTGGAACTTGCACCCCGTGTCACAGTAAGCCTATAAATACCCTCTTCGCGGTAAGGGATGGGATCCAATTTTTCACTAACTGAAACTCCGCCTTTAAATCATTTTTTTCTCATTTCTCTCCTTATTAAGACCAGATCACTAATTCTCACACCGGTGGCAGTGAACTGAAACCCCAACCCCGGTTGCATCGTGCTTTGGTGTTTGTTTTATAGATCCAGAATCGTC
>JAYMTA010004765.1:0-12228 GCA_036897625.1 Pelargonium cotyledonis
GAGAGAGAGAGAGAGAGAGAGAGAGAGAGAGAGAGAGAGAGAGAGAGACAGAGAGACTTTATATATATTATAGCAGTTGGTAAAATAATATAATTATATAATTCACGAACCTAGATTATTATGCTCATCATATATATACACATTTTTTTACATCCATTTAGTTCTCTAGAAGTAAAAAGAAAAAAAAAACAAGTATTGAATAGAAAAATCAAAAGAAGAATCGAAACAAAGCAACTAAAAGAAGACGTTGCCGAACACATAATCACCTAGCACCGCAAATCGGAGTAGGTGCAAATCGCCAACAAAACTCGATCCATAAAATGAAATTATGAAAATTGTGAAGGTTCGACGTTTTTGAAAAGTATATAGCCCCAAAATGATTGACAAACTTATATATATATAATCAATAAGACTCATTTGAAAATAAATCACATAGTTCGACAGGAAAGATTGTCATTCCATAAAACACGCTCATACATCTAAATTTTGTAGTCACATATGTTTGAAAATTATATATGTCTATTACTATATATATACCTTGAAAATTGATGAAACCTATAATTAGAATGAAATCACAAGTGTAGATTATTCAAATTACAGTTCTTATCATCTACGGTTTACAATAAAATAATTAAATTGCAATATCCTAATTAAGTTTAATTAAATTGTCATTTTCAGGGATGAAAATGTCCACTCAGCCAATGGGAGGAGTTGGTGGAAACCCTAGCTACTTGCTGGCTTAAAAAACAGCAGAACCAAAAAATTATATAATTATTTTACTTTTGTGGATGTCTTCTGATATACCTAATCCAAATTATTTGTTTTCATTTGTTTGTTTACATAATAAAAAACTGGACTCTTAATTATATATAACAAAAAGAACTGAAGATGGTTTCAAGAACAAGAAAGAAGTATAAATAATTAATTAAAATAGAAATCCATATCTTACTTGTATATAGGTCTATATTAATCAATGAAACAGGAAAACTTCTTTGATCATGACAGTCCATGAATTTAACAAAAAATTATACAAAATAATATTTAAATTTAAACTTGTATAGTTGTATTTGTAGCATGTATACCAATTTATTGTCACACATTTAATCAATACAATTTGCAGATGAATTAATACTAAAATTAACCATCATAACAACCCTAATTTTTTGGACTTTTTTTAACTTCAATATTTTTATGACGCTGGACATTTTTGGATGGTTATGATAATTAGTTGAACATATCAAATTAAACTATGGGTCTCAATCAATACCTTAAGTAGTTTCCAGTTCTCATTATTCATGATGATCCCATTACACCATTTAAATTAATTAAACTGGAAATCAATATGTGACTTAATTAATAAATTGAAACATTTATATAAACAAGCAAAATGAAGAAGAGCGTAAACAAATTTACACGCATGTAAGAACTGTAATTACATGCGTGTGCTCGACTTTATCCGAGTCAAACAAACCGATCAAAAGGAAAAATAATGGTATTGCATTTCCCCTTTTAATTTTTCTTGAAACAAATTTTCACATATAACTTACACATAAACAATGATCAAATTTTTCTTCAAACAGTAAAAATAAATCAGGGATCAAATTAAGTACGCTAGAGAGATCAACCACCCATCATCAAAGCAATTGACTTAAGGTGTTTGCTCCTTCAGATGTCTCAAATTTGAACCTCTATTAATACGCTTGCTTAAAAAAAAAAACATACTAAACTATATGGTTGAGAACTATATTGACAAGGCGTTACATATTAATTTAATTTTAACAATTTTGGGTAAAGAGGGGTGAAGTTTTCAATGGAACTCATGTTCTAGAAGACCAGAAAATCTGACAAATTATGTAATGTGAATTGGAAAATATAAAATTAATTTCTTCTATGGTACATTCACTTACACTAAAGCAGAAAGAGTCATGAAAGTAATTCTTCAAATTTATGGCTCTTAGGAGTCCTTAGAGCCTTCAAATCTTATTAATTTCCTCTATTATACATTTACTTAACCTTATACTGATGGTATGAAAACTCGAACTCCAGACTTTGAATTTTCTTTATACAAAATGCTTAAACTGCTCGGATCAACAACTTCTAATTTATAATTTGAAATTATATAATTCCCTACATGCCAATTTTATTTAAAATGGTAAAATGCAATATTTTTACAATTTAAAATTGAATTATTAATTATAATTCCTAAACCTAATAGTAGTATATATTTTTTTATGATTATTTATTTTTTCCAGGTTGCTGATAATCGATATATTTGGAGTGGTCGGAAACAAACCAGGACTTAAAATATCGCGAGAAAGGTGCGGCCGGTCTGAGTGGTCCCAGCCTGGTGGTCGTCTGATTATTGGGTCCCAACCCAAAAACGCCACGTCGTTTGCTCGATCGGACACATGTCTATTACTCGTTGGTCATACCCACGTTAGCTGCTCCTTCTAGTCGACACCTGCTTGCTACAGTAAACAATTACGCACACTATATTTTTTTAATACAAACATTATATACTTTAAAAAAAATTGGTATTGTACATCAAATTTGTATGTAATCTATGTACACAATTTAAAGTTATCTATTTAGATTCTAAAATTGATTTTAAATGAATAATAATCTGAAATATATAATATCGTAAAATCGATGATAAAGTTTGAATGTTTGTAATACCACGTATTACACATACACTTAACAAATATGTGATTCGTGAAGCAACAAGACTAAGCACATTGATTGCCAATGCTTACTATGGTAGGTTATACTAGGCTATCATTTCGGTAATTGTACAATCACATAAACTCGTAGATTATGACGCGTGTAGAAAACGTGTCAATTTTCAGTTTCGAAAAGTTAACTTGAAAACATTGATTACTGACATTTGGTATGCATGCCGATAGTTTATCAAAACTCTAAATCAACACGTATCTTGAATAGATGTTGGTTCCAGCTAGTAAAGTTAATTGTTGATGTAACCGTCAAGAAAATGTGATTGACATTACCACTAAGTAACAAAATTATATAATATACATATCCGACGACAAATTAAGAACCAAATTGAGCATTAATACTTTTTTTTGTACCCAATATAGCATAAATGAATGCATTGTCGGCTTTCCACCCTCAAACCTCATTTGTTCATTCTATAAATACTTTTTTTTATCAGTTAAGCTTTACAATAGAAGTAACTCTTCACTTTAATCCTAAACCTATCTCACTCCATATCGCCATCGAATAAGCTCGAACTCAATACCTAATAAGAAATACAAAGCGTTTATGCCATTTGTTCCATCAAGTTTTAATCACTCTAGAAATACTTAGTTGTGTAGACAAAATGATTTCCAACTAATTAATAAAAATTATAAGCTTCCTCCAAAAGTTACTTATTTAAAAAAGGAAGTAAATAAGTGGAAATATTTGCATGAAAACGTAAGTGGTAAATAGCAAGAAGACACTCAAGGGTAGTAGCGCAGTTAATAACACAGTCTACATGAATGAAAAGAGTGTTTGCGTTCGATCCACACTTTTGGAGAGATGCTTAAACAGTTAAACCTTAACTTGTGCACTTGCCTCGAATAGAGATTGGTCTGTGTATGGTCAAAAGGCTTAAAGTGCAAACCTACTCAAAAGCTACATGGTTTAACCAAAAAAAAATAAGAATAGCAAGAAGACACCAGGGTGTTTTGGCCATTTCATAACTCCTGTAAGAGAAAGTGAGAGGCTCTATGAAGGAACTCATAGACGGTTCCAATTTTCCATCCATCCAAACACTCCAAAAGTGGTTTTGCTTTCTCAAAATAGACATTTTCTTTTCTTGAAAAGAAAATAATAAGAAAAAGCTCTTTGTTTAGGTCTTCTCTCCTTCTGTGCCTGTGCCTCTGATCTGGAGGATCCGAGCACAGGATATGATCAACAATTTTCTTTTATACACTTCAAAAAAGTCGTCTATTTTAAAGAAAAGTCAAATCTCCATTTGTCTCTTGTTTTGTTAATTTCTCTACACATTCAATTCTTCAACTCTATAACCGACAAGACTCTCTCTTTCTTCTCTAGCTGCAGATAGTCATGAAAGCTTCATGCAAGAAAGTGCTTCAGTGCTTGCTGTTTCGTTAATGGTGTTTTCAAGAATCAACACATATCAAGAACAACAAAGCTCGTAGCAGCTTCTTCAGAGCTTTCATGGCTACTCATCATCATCATCATCATCAACATCATCAAAATAATAATAATAATAATAAAGGCAGTACCAACCAGCTGATCCTTGAGCAACAACAACAAGACCAGCATCAGCTTATTCCTTACGGAATGATGCAATCATCATCACCTGCAAATTTCACCATGTAATTTTTCAATTTTTTTATTAGTTTCTGATTTCATCATCTTTTTTTCGGTTCCTTCTTTTTATATAGTTTCTGGTGTGGTCTCTTTCTCTTGTACAGGAACAAAGATGGTGGAGGCTATGAACTGGGAGAGCTGGATCAAGCTCTGTTTCTGTATCTTGATGGACACCAAGAACATCAAGACCAGCAAAGACGTGAGACCAACTCTTTTCTTCTTCTTCTTTCATCTAATCAGTCAAAGATTCTTTCAAGTTCTGTTTGGTTCACAAGAAAAGCAGTACTGTACTTTCTTTGACCAGATCCTTTCTGCAGAAAAAAAAAATCATAACCCAGTTTCAATTTTCAGTTTCCTTAGCAACCAATTCTCTCTCTGTCTTTATGATTTTTGTTTCTTATCAGAAAGTGGAAGCCAACTAACCAGACGAGAAAATCTCCGATTCTGATGTAAAATTAAGAATTATTCAATCAATTATGTTTCGGTTAATTGTTTAGGAACGGGAAATCTCCGTTCCCATTCTAAAGAAGCCAGCCCGAAGTTTCAAACTCTAAAATTTTAACCTTTTTCGTTCCCGAGCAAAAAAGTAATTGATTGTGATTGTTTATACATGCAGATCATCAGAGCTCAGGAATGAGGCCACCAACTCTCAACATTTTCCCGGCTCAGCCTATGCACGCCGTCGAGCCGCCATCGGCAACCACCAACAAGGTACTGATCATCATATATATGTATTTAATTATTTCCAAGAATGATGAGTTCTCTTAATTAGTGATTTAATAGTGAAAGTACTAAATTAGTTTATGTAATTAATATGTAATTGGTAGGCAAGTACAGGTGGTGGAGGAGCAGGAGCAAGTGGTTCAAAGAGACCATCAGAGCCGTCCATGGAGTTGGCCAACGCAAGAAACGATACTAATATTGTCGCTTCCGCTCCTGAGACTTCCAACAAAGCCATCAAGGTTTATATAATATTAACGATTATTTTTGAAATAGCAACAGTTTAACAACTTAATTAATTATTATTGATTTTGTTGTTGTTGTTGGTGTTGTTTTGTACGTGGCAGCGCGAAGCCAACCGCAGAGGTCCTACGTCAAGCTCGGAGCAGGAAGGACCCAAAACTCCGGACCCTAAGGTCTGATTTTTTTTCTTTTTTTTGTATATGCTTCTCGATTTAATTATAATGGATCGATCTTGCGTTTCTTGATCGTTACGGGACTGGAAATGAATGTTTTCTCGAACTTGCAGACTTTGAGAAGACTTGCTCAGAATAGAGAGGCCGCTAGGAAAAGCAGACTAAGAAAGAAGGTCAATCCGCTACTTATTCAATAAAAAATATCGTCTTATTAAAACGAGGGTCATTGTATATGTGTTATGACTTATTATTAGAATATTATCGACAATTAATGCATAACAAACTTCTGTACGTGATTCAGGCTTATGTTCAACAGCTGGAGTCGAGTAGGGTTAAGCTGAATCAGCTGGAGCAAGAGCTACAAAGAGCAAGGACCCAAGTAACTAAAATTATCCATCAATGTCTTCTTGTACAACTTATGAGTTTTGTATACATATTTATATAATTTTTGCCGATGTTTTTAGGATATGTTTTTTGGGGGAGCTCTTGTAGGAGGAGACCAAGGCCTTCCAGTTGGCAACATTAGCTCAGGTGTATATTTTTTTCAATTTTCACAGCGTGATTTAATCAAAACTTTATGTCCAATGTCTGAAAAAATTTCATTCTGTTTTAGATGCGGCGGTGTTTGACATGGAGTACTCAAGATGGCTCGAGGAGCACCACAGGCTCATGTGCGAGCTTCGAGCTGCGGTTCAAGAACACTTGCCGGAGAATGAGCTCAGGCTCTTTGTGGACAACTGCTTGGCTCATTACGACGAGGTAATGAACCTGAAGAGCATGGTCGCTAAATCCGACGTGTTCCATCTTGTTTCCGGCATGTGGAAGACCCCGGCAGAGCGGTGCTTCATGTGGATGGGTGGTTTCCGGCCATCTGAGCTTATTAAGGTCATTTTCTTATTCAAAAAATAGTTGCTATAGTGTGCTCATTCTCTTACGTTAACAAGGAATTAGCTTAGTTAGCAAAAGATAGATAAAAATTTGGACCAACCTCGTGAACACTCGTCTAAACCTGACCAATTTTCAAGTTCGTTTATCTAGTAAAATTTTGGGTCATATCAAATAATTAAAACCACACTATTCAACACATTTTATTCTTGTAACTGAAATTCGACTTGAACCCAACCAAAATCCAATTATTTACTTATCGGAGACTTTAACGACCCTAAATGACCTTAAATCTGATTTGCCACCTTAGATTGATATGTAACAAAATTTTAATGGTTTTTTCAAAGAAAATGTTTTTTTTATGGGCAAGCGTAACCACGAGCTCGAACCTGAAATCTCAAAGGAAGCAAACGTCTTAAGCCACTTGCATAGTTGATAGTTGTCGGTTTGAAAGAAAAATTTGCCTTCTCACTTTCGGTGGTTGGCTCCGCCATTACATATAGGACGTTAAATGCATGGATGGCCTACAAATATTGTGGGTGCAAAGCCAAAGATCTCACCATCATATATCAATATTGAATGACGAAAGGCATCGTGAAATATTTTCCACAATTGGGTCGACTTGTGTGTTCTTCCCATAAAGCCATGTCCGCTACACCATTTTTCTGGTCATTCCAAGCCAGTAGGTGAAACCGAAAGAGATCGACGAAAAAGAAACCTATCCCAGCACGGGTCTTCATTGCCATTATCATCATTATTAGTGTCGAAGATCCTGAGCTGTCTTGTTCCCATCTCCATCTCTCCCTTTGGTCCCTAGTTAACAAATGTTTATACAAATTCAGCAAACCGAAGTGGACCCTCGTAAAGAATATTTCAATGATTGTGGCATTCAATTTACAGGTCATATTGGGCCAGATAGAGCCATTAACGGAGCAGCAAATTCTGGGGATTTGTGGGCTGCAACAGTCGACGCAGGAGGCGGAGGAGGCTCTGTCGCAGGGGCTGGAGGGTCTGAACCAGTCGCTGTCGGAGACGATAGCGTCGGAGTCGCTGAGCTGTCCACAGAGCAACATGGGGAGCTACATGAACCAGATGGCTATGGCGATGAACAAGCTATCGGCGATGGAGGGTTTTGTTAGGCAGGTACGTACGCATTGAATATTTAGTTGAATTGAATGCATGTGGTACTGTTTGGGTGTGGGACCGGTGAGAGTGATGTTTGGGGGGAGACAAAGGAGGATCTGAAATCGATTTTGTTTGGGTTGGGAAAACCTAACACGGACACAACAGCTCATGATCCCAAACAACCATTTACTTACTCCCAATCCCATGTCTCTCTCTCAATTTGTGAGGACTTCTTGTGCATTAGATTTAAAATTGCTATTCTCTCTCTCTCTCTCTCTCTCTCAATTTGTGGGCACTTCTTTTGCATTTGATTTAAAATTGGTATTGTCAAATATCAATAACATTTTTATAGATAGAAAATCTAATTTGATTGCTTTTAAACTGATCAAATATACGTGTTTATATATATATTTCAATTTTTGAGGACTTCTTGTGCATTAGATTTAAAATTGGTATTATTAAATATCAATAACATTTTTATCGATAGAAAATCTAATTTGATCTCTGAATTTTCGTCTCTTTTATGCCACCTGCTTTTAAACTGATCAAATATACGTGTTTATATATATATATTACTAGGAATCTCAACCACGATTTGTTGACATGAGATTTTCGGGAAAAACATAAAGTAAATTATTTCGGGTAGCCACGAGAGTACGAGTGGTAATTGATGAGGTAACATCAATTCATTAACATTAATTAATTGGGTGAGAGTTTCAATCAATAAATCATATATGGTTGATATTCTTTTTGTGTGTGTGTATATATATGAGTTTGCACTTTCGATTTACTTGTTATCAATCTTTTGTGTTACATTTATGCATTGTTTGTATTTATTTGTGCACATAGGTCATCTCCTTTGAAAATGTGACATTTATTTCATCTTAAACTGCGAATCCGTTTCTCAGTCTTTGTGTATTTTTTGAAATAAGAATCACATTTTCAATTTTAAAAGTGAGTCATATATGAGTTCTATTAATTTTCACACAATTCATTTTAGGAAGTTAGCAAATGTTACGGTCTCATTAACATGTGAGTTAATTTGATGACGATGATTGATGAGCATGAAACCTTAGACATGCATGCATGTGTCGATCTGTGTGGTCCCCACTTTCAGATGATGTCATAGTCGTAACCGTCCTGGATTTTAACTGCTTCCACACCATAATATTAATTTTGGCTATTATTTTTTGGATTCTCCTATAATTATATTCAACAGCAACTTCAAAATTAACTCATAAAATTAGCAGTAATGTGCTCTGTATTTGAGTTGGCTCACCTAATTTTAACTACTCCCCTAAGTACTATATTTTTTATAATTAAGATCCTAATATTTGGGTTATTATTATTAAAAAAATTTGTTCATGGAACATATTTTAATAATGTGTCAATGCTATAGAAAAATATTTGAAATTAATATGTTCATGGACATTTTTTTCTTCTTATTTGTATAATTATGTTTATGATGAAGATTAGGTCAAATAATGACTGGACAATATAAGAAAAATCTCTCGTAGATTAGAAGTTTGTTCATCATTTTTATGTTGAATTTTACGAGCAACAGCCATTTTTTCCCCTTATTCTTAGTAAGGAATGCACATCCATGATTATTTAAAATAAAATCATGTTGGTGTTTTTGACTTTTATTTAAAACGAAATTACATGTATGTAACAATGTGCATGCATGAATATATAGTTGAATGCTAATTAAACATCATTTTTGCTTTTAGGCTGATAATCTGAGGCATCAAACCCTTCACAGGCTGCATCAACTTCTAACAACCCGTCAAGCTGCAAGGTGTTTGCTAGCAATTGCCGAGTACTTTCATCGTCTCCGAGCTCTGAGTTCTCTCTGGGTGTCCCGCCCTCCCCAGGACTAAAAGAAAACCCTAGCTATTTAGCTACACCACCACCATATGATCATCATATCTTCCATATCTATAGCTAATATAATTAAGCGCCCATTAACCGCTAGCATCTTCTTCATTTATACTCTCTTTTATCACCTTTTCTTCTAAAAGATGTATAGATAGACAAAATATATAGAGATGATCTAATTTAATTGAAGTATTAGATTAATTAGTAGTAACTCTCTTTTGATTCTCTCTCTTCCCCTCTATTTTTTTTTTAGTCTATCTTGCACAGAAATGATGATATTTATTAATCGAAGGACAAGAAGGAGGAGGATAATATTAGGCTATGACTTTTTTTTTTTTTTTTTTGGGTACTGTCTTTTGTGATGTTTGTTTCTTGAGAGTAAAGACAGAAACTGTTTGGATCTAGGCAAAATTAAGTTTGGTTTATGACCTATTTTGGAGTTTGACAAATTTGCAATATTTATTCAAGCCGAGAAAATATATACAGAACGGTGTATGGAAAAGAAAAGATTGATTAATCACATTTCCACTGAATTTAAATAAAATTTCATTGGAAAATTAGCAAATTAATTATAAAATTTTGAGAGTACATTGATGAACATGAGATATGGAACAGTACATACATGAAACTTTCAGAATTAGACACGAAATGTTGTTCCGATTCCAACCTTGATTCAAAGCAAATTCCAAAACCTTAAATTGTGAACATAAAATTTCATGTACCATGCATGATGAGATTCAACTCACTAGTTAAAATTTATTGGGATCTCTAATCCAATATGCAAGAATGGAAATGTGAAACTCTCGATCAACCACTTTTTGGAAAAGAAATTTAATATATATACATTTGTTAAACGGTCAACGAATGGAGCTGCGTACTTGATTGCAAGAACCACCATTAATGTTGTGTATGGTCGACGATATGTTTGGGATCAATCGAAGTGTGTCTGGTGAATATGTTCGGGACCAGTACGAGTGCCGTTCAGTTGTAAATCAAGTTTTACTTGATGATTGGAAATAATAAAAAAATTATTTGGTGTAAACAAAAAGTTAGCTCATACAAGTTATTTTCTTATTTAGAATTAATTAAATGATTAATGCTTCCCATTCTCAAAAATACATACTTGTGGAATTTATGCGTAGGGTTTTCTCTCTGCATACAAAGTGACGGCGGTAAGGAGCTTTGGCCGGCGGCAATCGTGACAGGAGGTTGGTGACGGAGTTTAGTGTCCGGATATTAGTGGTCTTTCCCGCTCATTGAGCGTGCTTATGGTTTGGGAATTTTGGGTGAGGGCTTTAGGGAGAAGATCTGGTATAGGCGGTGTGGAGTAGAGAAGACGGTTGCAGATCGGACTGGTAGCACGCTCGGAGCGGTCTCAGACGACGTACGTCACAGCGGATCCAGTGAACTTCCAGCAGAAGGTAGTAGGTGACCGGTGTGAGATTTGGCAGTGCGGGGGTGCAGATGGTGGCGCCGGTGCTGAGGAGCAGGGTGAGGTACTACGGCGGAGGAGGAGGAGGGTGTTTGATGCTGACTCTAGTCACGCCGGCGTTTAGGCTAGACTCGAAAGGAGGAGCAGCGGGATGGTCGCCTAACGCTTCTGAGGTGATTCGTGCCTAGCGGTTCTGTTCTAGGCGATCCTATAGCCGACATGGAGCTCGTTGTAGGCTCCATGTTTGTTCGGTTCCCGATTTGCTATAGGGATGTTTAAGTTAGTTTGATGTTTTTTTTTCTCGTTTGAGACTGTTTTCGTTTTAGTTTGGTTTTTGTTTGATTCAGTTGTTTTGCTTTGAGGTAGTTTCTTAAATCAGCATCATAGGTCCGGTTTGGTCCGGATACTAGAACTCGTCTGATTGTAGTTCCAAATTAAACTGTAACTACTGTAATTTATTGAAAATCATCAATAAATTATTATTTTCAAAAAAAATTTAAATGATTAATGCTTTAAGTTTCAAAATTTGTACAACTATTTTTATATTAAATGATGTGGCAAATAAGAAGACATGACAAGTCATGTATCTCCCTATTAGGAGATTTGGTGTTTATTTTCCAAAAATATGACTAATATGATGATATATATATAGCCGCAATCCAAACAGGACAAATATAAACTAGTTTGGACAAATATTAACTAGCCGCAATTACTTTTTCTAGAGGAGAATGGT
Source organism: Pelargonium cotyledonis (assembly GCA_036897625.1). Lineage (NCBI taxonomy): Eukaryota > Viridiplantae > Streptophyta > Magnoliopsida > Geraniales > Geraniaceae > Pelargonium > Pelargonium cotyledonis. The sequence goes on from JAYMTA010004765.1 coordinate 11,528, forward strand.
TTATGCACGTTCTGGTATTTAGTATTTACTTGACTTTGTCTCTATCTACCGCGAAAATTAACCTTAATTGAGATCAATATCAATCCTAGTCATCATTTAAATACCATAACCAACTAACCGATCTTCTAGAGATTTTTGTCAATTTATTAAATAGTTTAATGTAGGTTGCAAGCCCATCTGACCCAATATAGGCCCAGTAAAATAACAATAGGCCCAAGTAAATAAATAACTGCAAGGAAGGATCCAAGCAACATGTATATATTTTCATCCTCAATTGAAATTCATAAGGAATAAGGTCATGATTAGTCTATGTAATACCTAAAATGTTTGAATTTACTTATTAAATTATCAAATATTTAGATTTAGTTTAAAGTTGAATAAAACGTTTAATTTTAGTCTAAAATTGGACAAAATCGTTTACCGTAAAGACAATCCGTTAAATAAAGTGACGAAATCCGTCAGTTGTGTTGACGTGAATTTTATTTTTATTTATTTTTAACTTTTCTTCCTATGTGGCATGTGACGTGTTTGCTTACGTGTTATTTAAAAAGAGTTAAAAATATATCTCAAATGACAAGTGCCGATGGTTGATTGGGTTTCACATTATTATTTTAGTATATCATAAATGTAAGTTTACACTTTTACGCTTTGATCTTTTCAAAAATTCATTTAAGCCATCTCTTTCATCTCTCCCTTCCATC
>JAYMTA010004766.1:0-12225 GCA_036897625.1 Pelargonium cotyledonis
ACAGTCACCGGCGATGAAGCACGAAGAAGACGATGACCTCTGTTTTTTTTTTTTCATTTAAAGATAAGGGACTGTTTGGCATGTCTTGTTTTTTTTATTTAGAAGGGCATTTTGGTCATTTGAACTCATTGGATGGAGAAATAGATGGAATTTTAAATAGAAGGATGTTTGGTATAGATAGAGTAGCAATAGTTTCTTTTAATAGTTCAGTATCAGGTTAAAAGGTGCTGTGGGGGTTAGGTACGTGTAATTTTGCCAAGAAAATAAATTAGAAACCCAAAACCCTGCGATGCTAATGGAGAAACCCCTAGATTTGTCATTCCCTCCCTATCGTCGCCGATCGCCTCTCGATAGTGAGACGTACCATACGCTTGTACGGATTCTGTCGCAGTGCCATCAGTCTGAGTGTTCTCTCACGACTCAGATTTCTCCTCAGGATCTCAGGGCAGGTACTGATACAAATTTTGTGTTTCCAATTTGAAATTTGAATTTCATAGTGTTTATGTTTGAAAATCGGGAAGAATCATAAGGTTTTTGTTATTTTGGTTTGTAAGGAAGTTATTTGTTGAAGATACTGATTTTTATTAGTATTAGGTGTTGATTAGTTTCAGTCTGGAATGGATATTTGCTTTGTTGTGAATTTAGGAATTGAGTGAAGCCTTTTTGAATGCCAAATGGGAAGTGCTAAAGCAATAGATATGCTATTGAAGAGTTGTCATTTGAAATCTCATGGTGTACGCATGTTTTGTATCTTATTGGATTTAAACCGAATCCAAATACAAATTCTTTGTGCATCAAAACATTGAATTTGGCTCAAATATAGGGTTTTGAATCAAATCCAAGAAAACAAATGGGCAAGAAATGTTTTTGGCTTCCTAGCTGGAGAAAAATTGACTTTGTGATATTGCTTCAGTATTCAATTATTCTTTGAATAAAATGGTATTTGGGAAATATGTGTGTTTTTTCTTATTCTTTTTCTTCTCTCTTTTGGCAAAAAGAAAGATACCGTTGATCATAATGGTTACAATTATGTTTTGTGTCTCTTTTTTCTCATCAGCCAAATACTATTTTTACCAAACCGTTTATGGCAGGAAAATGATTATAACCAAATTTTATTTGCTTATCTGATCCTCTTATTTTTTTCCCCTTGAGGCCTTGATTATATTATAACTTGATATTGATGTTATTGTTATTCTTCCCATTGTTTGAAGATAATGGTACCAATGAACTCGTTCAAGCATGTGGAAATGTTGAAGTGGTTAGTTCTGACAGAACTGGGCATGAGAATATGCTGGCTCAGAAAGAGACAGCGGTTGAAGAGCATAATGAATTGTCTGGTTTCCAGGACAGAGTAATCTGTGATACACAAAGGGTGATTGATGAGATAGAGCATATAATGAGATTGGAAGAAGATAAGAGTTTACCAGGACTAGAGGGCAAAACAAGCAATGAGAGTACTGAAGGGTCTAGTCGGGAACAAATGATATTGGATGAATTTCAGCACCTTTTGGAAGGAAAAGTTGAGGTTCAAGAAAATAGCGTTGACCTCTCAATCATGCAAGTAAAGGAGTACAGTGGTTGTCGGGATATTGTTTCATTGTTGGATAATCAAGAAGATCAAATTGATCTACAACAAATTGTTATGGAGGAACCTTTGAATGCTGGTCAATTAGAAGTAGACAAACAGCAGCAAAGTCAAGAGGTTTCTGTTTCTTTGAATTCGTCTTTCGATAAGAATATGGTTCATGAAATACCAAAGCTAAATGATAATATCAAAGACACAAATTACTCCTTGAAGGCCAATGGGTTGGAAATAGAGCATGAGATGCAGCTGCAAGGGGGGTTAGAGTTGGAGAAGTCAGCTCTGACCAATGGAAGGGGGAGTTGCCCTGTTCCTATGATTGAAGATGGAGACATTGAAGAGGGAGAGGTTTCTGGTGACTTCTCTCTGGATGACAAGTCAATTGATTTGTTTTATGAAGATGCAGTAGCAGGGGAGAAGAATAAAGATGAGGTACTAATTTCTGAAGGTGTAGTTGATAAACAAGACTCTCATAATAATGAAAAAAGTGACGCAAAAGAAAAACATTCTGGAATTGGTTGCTTCGTTGCTAGTATGGTTGGTAGTGGAGGAAAAGTGGAGGTAAATGAAGGTGATATTGATAAAATGATATCTGAATCTGACATGGTTGTACATGGAACATCTATTGAAGCTAAAAAGGCACATGGAGATGATTCCGTGCTTAAAATTGGGAGACATAATAAAGAAGGTGGTGGAGCCAGAGAGAGTTTTGACACTCCAGCAGTTTGTCCAAAATCATTAGTATACTATGGAGATATCTTGGAGGAGAACTCTTCTACCCGAAGAATAATCTTGGAGGAAAACTCGACTAAAAACAATGCACTTTTATATACAGAACAGGTGATTTTAATTCTCCATGGTCCTCTAGTGTTGAACTTGCAATTCGTAATTATTTGTTCTCTATGGATATATGAATATTCTTCCATGAGAATTGCAATTTCGTGATTACAGTGGTTGTCTATTTAATATTGATATGCCCCTCGTTTGAGAATATATTTTTATTATGCTAGTTATTCTGAGCTGTTCTTCGAAAAACTTGTGGACCATTTCCTTGACTGAATATAAGAATATGCAAGAGGGAGCTGTGATATTCCAAATCTTTAGGGTTCCAAAACTATATTGGTAGAAAGGTCAGGAATTTGATAAAAGGTTCTTTATGATTGAAACTAGAGTTTTAATGGATTTAATTTGAAGGTATTGGAGCCAGGCAGAGCAATAACAGGGAATCAAATAGTAGGAAATGAAACAGAGGCACTCACACTGAGGGTTCCCAATTCCCAAGTAGTATTGGTAGTAATACAATTTTTTAGGCTGGTATTCATGACCTAGGTGGACTAGGACTACAAGTTGAATAGTAACTTCTTCACTTGGACACTAAACTCAAAAGTAAATAACAGACTTAAAACTTAATAATGTGCTTGCAGGAATCTGGTGACCGCTCCTAACTCAATAAACAGAGAAAAACAGTTACAAAATGAATGAAGTAGTTTAGTTGAAAGAAAAATGTAAAACCTACTTATGCCTAAAGGACCTAAACAACTAGCAACAATAGGCTCCATATCTTTAGTCATACTTTAGAATAAGGCTTTCTTCATATAAGTTTACAATGGTTGCTGTCAAAGGTCTTCATAATTGTATTGCAAATTGTGACGACATGTAGGTCTAACCATAAATTTTATTCATTCGTACAGTAATCGAAGTTTATCAGAGCTGTAACTTAAGACCACAACTAGCATGTCTTATAAAATTAGTTGGTGACTTGGTGTAGAATTGGGCAACTATCATCCGTTTTTTAATGATGATTTTTGGTTCATAACTAATGTATCGGTATTTTTCTGCAGCAAAATGCCAATGATCAGAAAAAGAAGATACGGGGTCCTCGTTCAACGGGAAGTAAAGAAAGGAAAAAGGTATTGCATTTGATTTATGTTTTTGTTTTCTCCAATGCTGTGATGAATCCTTTTGTTCAGGCAATATATTGGTTGTGAATAAATGGACGAAGATTGTAATGTGAATCAAAGTTGTACTCCAATTTTCTGATAAGTTATTTTAGTTTTAGAGTCTGTGCACATTGGCTTTATGTTCTGTCTGCCTCTGAATTATAAAACTGAACGTTTCATTTACATTTTGCTGTGTAGGAAAAGAAACGAAAGAAACGAGCAGAAAAGAATAGACAGCTTGGTGTCAAAAGGCTGAAACTGCAGCCATTATTGAAACCAAAAGCTGTGTCATATTGTCGACATTATCTCAAGGGGAGATGCCAGGAGGTTGTGCTATGGTGTACATTATGTTATTCATATGTGATCCATATGATGATTTTCTTAAACTCCTTGATGTTTCTCATCATTCTTGTTCTGCATCTAAGGTGCATTAGTATGTTCATAGCAAAATTTACTTTGAGATATGCCTTGATAATAATTCCTGGGGTTAATAGTAGTTTGGCCTGTTTTGGCAATGCTTGACTTCATTTCATATGATTGAGAGGTGCTACTTTCTGGGTCCATTATACAGTATTGTTAGGCATTCTTAGGTAATTATAATTGTGTGTTATCTGTTACAAAAGAATATACTATATTATTTTAAAGTCCCTTATATTCATCACACAAGGTCTCAACCCACCATTGGTGAGTTTTGAATCTTCAGTCCAAGTTCACTCTTTTCCTTTACCCATCTAAAAGTCGGCACATTTTTTTTGGTGTGTTGGGTTGGAGCATCTGAAGTTACAAACTTGCCAAAAGCTATGGTGCTCAGGTTGTGTTTCCATCAAACAAGTTGCAGCCATACATTTAGTTCCACGGAGGATGTTAATTGCTTTTATACATGATGAATTGTTACTTTTATATTATCTCTTCTTATCTTCGGATAATCATTTTGTTTCATTTTTGTTTTTCTACAGGGTGAGAAATGCAAGTTTTCACATGATACAATACCTTTAACAAAGTCCAAGGTATAGTCATTTGATTTCGTACTTTTCTTTTGATAGCTGCATTCAGCCTAATTAATCATTTGAATAATTTATTTCTGATTACCATTCACCAAACATCTACCACATTTACTCCCATCAGGAAAGTCAATTTAGTAAAGTGAATATGCATCTACCTCCCCATCAGTACTTAGTTGTGGAATCTATGATAATGACCTTCCATCCCCGTTTGCCAGGCCTGTGAGGCTTATTTATTTATTTCCTTTTCCAGTGGTAACATAACAAGCTCATAACTTTTGCACTCTTGTTTTGCAGCCATGCTGTCATTTTGCACGCCATTCATGTATGAAAGGGGATGACTGTCCATTTGACCATCAGCTCTCCAAGTATCCTTGTAATAACTATACATCCAACGGTACTTGTGGCAGAGGAGATGGTTGTATGTTTTCCCACCAGGTACCTTCTTTCCTTTTGAAGTTCTACTTTCTTTTAACCACTTTCAAAGTTATGAAGGAAATATTGCTTGGGCTGTTTAAGTAGACCCTCTATCGCACAACGGTATATTTCTCATATATTTCACTCTTCTCCAAAGTGGTTGAGTTGGGAATAAGCTTGCTGAGTCAATTTTAGTAATTGATTCAACTAATTTCACCACAGGTGCCACTCAAGGAAGGTTCACCAACAGAGTTAAATGCTTCTAAACCGGTTTTAAAGCCTCCATCCTTGGTAGGTGATTCAAGCTCCAAGAAGCAACAAAGCCTTATTGGTTCAGCCTATAAGAATGTCAATGACACATCATATTCTGTGGGAATAAACTCTCATACGAAAAAAGAGAAAATCATAGCAGAGATCTTGAAACCACCGGAGCTGGCACCAAAAGGAATTAGTTACATCTCTCTTGGGAAGCCATCTTTGGTTGAATCCAGTAAGATAAAACAATCCAGCTCATCTCCGAAGATGGATAATGGTGCAAAGGTTGGGCAACAATTAGAGCATAGGGCACCCTCCTCAGTTCAAATTTCAAATGAGACTCCAAAGAGAACTTCACCACTACTGGCTCCTAAGGGAATTAATTTTCTCTCATTTGGCAAACCATTGCGTGATTTGAGTGGTAATAAATCAGCCACTATGGCATCAGATAGGGAGTGTGTTATCAAACCATCACTATTGGACAATCACATTTTGCCTAAACAAGCGAGTTCATTGCCCAGTCAGAATAATTGTGTCTCAGTTGGAAAGCAGGAAGCCAGAAGTGCAATAGGTTCCGTTCAAAATGAGATTCTAAAGACAATTCAACCTGCCGAGGCAGCCCTAGGGACTCATACTCATTCTGCTGAAAAATCTTCACTGCAACATAACAACCAAGGTAGCTTGCCTTCTAGTGGGAATGACGGTACTGATAAATCTTCTCAAGAAAATCAAACTTCATCTAGTAAACCTGAAAGTCCAAGATCAACACAATGGAAGATACCAGTTCCTTTTACTTCAGGTGAATCATCCAAGCAGTCTGCATCTGGGGCTTATAAAAACACAACAAACTCAGCTCAAAAGGCACTATGGTCCACATTTGCATTTGCTGCGAAGTATGACTCTGGAATGAAGATGAATCGAGCGGTTGGTACTCTTGCTGCTAATACAGAGGCCAATAAGGAAACCAGTATTATAGGTACTGGTGAGACGAAGGCGTCAAAATTTCTGGAGTTCTTAAGTAATATTGGTAATAAAACAAAGCAGTGAAAGGATATTCTCAGGTGCTCTGCTGATATTAAATGTTCAGGGTCAATGCTTTGCTCAGTTTGATTGAAAAAAAGGCCATTGGGTGATGATTTGTCATGGCTAATGGTAATGGTATTCAATTTATCCCATGGCTGTCAGCGTAGTACTGATTGCAATCTTAATGATTTTCTTCCTGTGCCTTTTTATCAGCTCATTGTGACAACTAACGAGGAATACTGCTGCTACTGATGTAATCACTCCATGTGGGTAGGGATGCGGCGGGTTGGGCACTTAATTTCAATGTGTTGCTGATCTCCAGGTATTGTAAAAACAGGTTTGGGGCAGTAGACCGGCAGTGAGCTTTGCAGGCTGCATTTATATGGGCTAGTTTGAGAATCTTGAATGGTTTCAGGTTGTCTAAACTAACTGTTGTTGTGATAGAAGTTTACAGTTTTATGGATGCAAGTGCAACTACTCGGCTCTTGTTTAACTCAAGATTCATTGACGGGTCGAAACGTAAATCTGTAAAGATCAGTAAATGAAGAATCATTCAGAGAGCAAAGGTACGAGGCCCCTCTTTCTTAAACAGAGGACGAATCATACACAGTACATGGACAGCTGTTCTTTGTTTCCATATGGAATGGGACTGGAGACCAACTGATGCGGTGCTCATTAAGGATCATGGATCGTGCATTTTCTGTTACTAAATTATCTTTCAAAGCTACTGAAAACTGATATTATGATCATGGATGTTTACAAGATTGATCTGAGCTCTGCTCTTGGATCTGATGAAAGCTTGAAAATTAAAGGGCTCCCATCTTAATGTTGTCTCCAATCTAAGAACCAAAAATTATTCTGATTTGTTGCATAGCCTGCAGTACTTGATTGAATTATTTTGCTTGTCTAATGTCTTTTTGGAGACTCCATGTGAGGGAATGTATAGTTATTTAATAGGGTATTGTACTCTTTAGGTTAGAATGCATCATGAGTAGATGGGAAAAAGCTAGCTCTCCCTTTTTTTTTTTGAGAAACAATTAATCATAAATAAGTTTTATTTTTAATTTTTTAATTTTTTTTTATATTTGAGTTACACAATATAAGGTAGCTCGCTTCTTTTGACCAAAAATTTCATTACATCCAATGCAATGTGAGTTGAATTTATGACCTCTCACATGATGATGTGTCTTAATCATTGCGTCACGTTCTAGTGTTAAATTTTAATTTTAATTCACCTCTATGATTCTGACACTTGTAGGGAGCAACTCTTAATCAAAGCTTTGACAAGGAAATTATGACATATAGTAGCATAGCCTTTTGACTGAACTGGCAACCTACTTTTGACCTTTAATTCAAAATAATTATGGTGGCAAAGGAGAGGGACAATGCTCATGTGGCCTTTGCTTTGAGACCTTGAGGTCCCATACCATTTTTTATTCTCAATTAATATAAATTTTGATTTTAGAAAATGCAATGCTAAGCCATTTTGTGCAATTATTAGCCCCAACTGTCTTCTAACTTAAGCTGCCAATATTGATTTGTTGGACTTCTATTTCCATTGAATAAGAATGGAAAAACACACTTTTGTTCAGAACCCAAAAAAAAAAAATTTGAAGCTAACAAAGTGGTTGCCATGGCTCATGTTTGATCTAAGGTTAAGAACTGTGAGATGGTTTACATGGTAGAAATTAGAATCACCCAAAAATATTACCATCCTGAAACGACCTCTTCAAATAAATAAGCTACCAACAGCAACAAGCATCATTGCTTTCTATCTATTACAGTTCCTGTGTCTCATCTGAATAGTGAGTTCAATCTCTTCTCCATTTTTCAATGACGACATCTGTGAAGAATGGTTTCATGGCTCCATCACTTGTCTCCAGTCTCCAGCAAGTGTTGATCACTAGAATGGAGGAGCAAGATGTGAATTGTAACGAATCGAACCCAGTTTCTTCTTCTGCAACAAATGGCGTGGTTTTGTTGACAAATGCAGAGGGGATTGAGTCCCCAGGTCTCACACTTCTTGTTGAAGCTCTTGTTCTCGATGGTCACTTTGATGTTCATGTCTGTGCCCCTCAGACGTATGTTCTCTTTTTTCTCTAGTACTTTCACACCAAGTTTGGTTTTTTGAGAAAATGGGATCAAATGTGAGGAATCAAGACAAATGGGTCTCAAATTGGTTTGGATTTCTGGGCTGTTCTGTGCAGGGATAAATCTATGTCCGGTCACTCTGTCACAGCCGGAGAGACTATAGCAGTGTGCTCTGTTGAAATGAATGGCACCACTGCTTTCGAAGTTTCTGGTAAAATATCTGTTCATTCTCTCCCATCTGATTCATGTTTTTATTCTGCAATTTGCTTATATTCATTCATGTGATCAGGGACTCCAGTAGATTGCATCTCGTTAGCTCTATCCGGGGCATTGTTTTCTTGGTCAAAGCCGGTTTTGGTATGTTTTTCCCTAGCTTGAGTATAATTCTAACATCTTGTTGCTAATCATTTTTCTTCATTATCAAAGGTAATTAGTGGAATAAACCGAGGATTAAATTGTGGTCACAACAGGTAAATAACTTGTTGCCATTTTATTAAGTACTTGCATTACATTGTCACCTATCTTTCTCTGCTACATTAGCACCCCTTAAAACACAATGTCATTTGCTAGGATCCACTTAAATCATTACTACACAATGACATTTTAGGATTCACGCGTCGTGCTAATTTCTTTTCTCACGACTTGGTAGGTTCTACTCAGGAGCTGCTGCGGGAGCTAGAGAGGCACTGATTTGTGGTGTACCGTCTCTTTGCTTATCATTGAATTGGTGAGTTCATCTTTCGTTTCTTATTTATTATTGCTCTTGTTGTTATCTAAGAAAATCATTTGTGATTGATGCATTTGGTGCCGAAATTTGATTTAGGAACAAGGATGCATGCTGCGAAAGTGATTTGAAGGATGCAGTCAATGTTTGCTTGCCATTAATATATGCAGCATCCACAGATATTGAGAAAGGAACTTTCCCCAAAAGTTGCTCACTCAATGTACAAATTCCCAATTCTCCTCTAACAAACAAGGTTTGTTTTTAATGATCCAAAAACCAAGTTTGATGATCCTTAATGAGGAGACAATCAAAATGTTGTTCTCAAATTGCATAAATTGTGGTTTATAGGGATTTAAAGTAACTAGCCAGAGTCTGCGGACGAGATCTTCTTTAAACTGGCAAGCTGTGTCAACAACCCGTCATCCCACTGCTGGACATTTCATGTCCAACCAGCAAAGCCTTGGTATTCAGCTAGCGCAGCTTAGCCGTGATGCCTCTGCAGCTGTAAGTAATTTCTCTTTATCCAAAGTGAGCTGATATATTCTTCGAGCATTGATCTCACGTCGCCTTGGATTACTACACAGGGTGCAGCACGCCGCTTGAGCTCACAACGGAAGAATGTGGAGGTTGAATCTGTTGGCATCTCAGCAAAAGTACTCGGTAACCGAAAAACAGTGAAGAAGTATTTCCGTCTTCAGGTAACAAACATATGGTTGAGCTACAAATAAGGACACAAAACTGACTCTTGAAATCTATCTGTTGAGCTTGCTGTCACGTTCTCATATACTCCCTCGTTCCCAAAATAAGTGTTCTCTTTCATTTTTCAGTAAGTTAGTTATACAAAAATTGTCAGTAGTATCGTTATAACAAGTTAGTTAGTATCTCTTTAACACGTGATTATAGGGATAATCATTTTCAACTGCATTGACTTTAGCCTAATAAATGAGCATATACTATATATTGTGAATGAGCAATGTTATATGGATGTAAGCAGTTGTTGGAAGATGAGCAGCAAAATGTGGATTCAGATTCAGATTTCAGAGCAGTTGAAGATGGATTTGTAAGCTGGAATTTTCATTTAGTGAACTTTTAATGAACAGCTAATTATCTAGTTTTGATGTTGAGTGTTGGTATGACATGGATGCATGCAGGTTTCAGTTACTCCATTGTGTCTGTCTTCGACTGTCCCGTCCGAGATTCAAACATCAGTGTCAAACTGGATTGATGTTTCACTTGCAGGAAAGTAGTGGAACAGCATTTTATTTACATTTTGAGGAAGCTTTGGTGTCTTTGACTATGTCATCTACATGTGAAGATGAAGCATTGTTGTCCGATCTATGTAATTCGAAACATTAATCCGTCACACTACGAGTTTTTATTACTATATAAAATTAGCTCTTATTTTTCGGCTCTGAAATTTTCATGTCTCGTAGAGCTTCGTCCATAAAAGAAAACAAATTCATTCGTGAACATCAAATGAGGAGGATACAAGACATGACCCTAGCAATAAAAATGTTGAATCTCTCCCCTCTAAAGAGACCAAGACAAGTTCCTACTCAAAATGTAGGTTGTTTGGCGAGCTCTTGTTCACGCCGATATCATCAAATGATGGCACATAAACTCCTTGATTTTCCATACTTCTTCTCATCCTGCATTCTCCTCAGCACATGTTTCAGCAAATCAAATCTTTGCATGGCTATATTTGCTTTGAAGTTTGAATCATATCCTATAGGAAAAATAACACATATATGCCTTTACTTTACACTTTTTACATGTGATTACCATCTCGTTTGGTTTGTTATTATTGACTATCATATACTATGTCACTTAAGTTTCTGTCTAATTTTTTGGTTAAAGTTAACGAAATATTCTAAAATTTCAATCGTGTGCCCAACACATGACCAATATTTTTTTATAATTTCAAAATTGTCTTTCACGGTATTACTCTTCTTCTTCGTCATGTTTCGTCGGAAACTCATAGTTTCGCCAGAAACTTTAAATAATTGCCGAAATCTGAATTTTTTCAACGGATTCTTCAAATGCTATCGGAATGAATTGAATTTTTGGGAGGACCAAAATTTGGGTTTGAACCAAATCAATTATATATGAACCAATTTTTTAGAATCAATTTTAACAAATTAAACCAGTCAAATTTGAATGATTTTGAATCAAAAACATAAAAATCAAACCAAAATGAATTGCCCAAATATGGATAGTTGAAGCATCGTCGGAGAACTCCCGGGATCGTTGCCGATGGAAGAGATCAATGGCCAAAGATTGGGGAACATATTTGGACGGAGATGGAGAACCCAACAACGCCATCGACCTCGCCTTCTTGTTCTTCTCGATTTCGCTGTGATCGTGCTTGCCGTCACCGTCAGCAGAGCAGCCTCGAGCTTCAGATGGATGAGCACCAACGAGAGGCTCTGTTCGTGCTCGCGATAAAAGAGGAAGGTCGTTCCGGTGGTCTGGTCATATATTGTACTAATCTTTACGATAGATTAGTACAATGTGCCCGACGGCTATTTTTTCTTCGGTAAAAAAAGAATATCGTTCTAATCTTAACATATCTGAATTACAAAGTTCAAAAAACTTAAACAAAATTTTTAAAATTAAACGGAAATTAACTTTAAAATGACTTTAAATAGTAAAAATCGGTCGATCATTTGTAACAAATGGTTAACCGTTTTGTTTAGCTTAATTTTTATTCAATTATTGCATTTATACCAATTTTGCTATTTATTTTAATTCAAATATGTCAATACTAATACCATGGACATTTTAGTCATTTGAACTTTCAAATTGACTTACCGGAGTTTTTTACCAAACATAACAATCAACTTACCGGCACATTCAGTCAGTCATTTACCAAACATAACTGACTTTCAGCTTCTTAAGGGGCTGTTTAGTTGTGGAGTGATTACTCCAGTTTTCCACAAAACTGTTTTCTAAAAAGTAGAAAACTGAAAAACTCGTTTAGTTGCTCAGTTTTCCATTTGGAAAACAGAAAACTGGAAAATAGAAAACTGAAAAACAGTTTTCCAAAATGCCTTGAAAATGGAAAACAGGTTTTTTGAGTTTTTCAAATAGAAAACTCATTTTTTTCACTACTCATTTTTATTTATTTATGTCTCACAAAGTATCTATAGTGCGATAACTTAACACAAATACTCGAAATTTGACACGAGCACT
>JAYMTA010004767.1:0-12225 GCA_036897625.1 Pelargonium cotyledonis
TTTTTAAATCTGATTTGGTTTTATTTTAGCTCATGAATGATGAAATTATGTATTTTTGGTTTCATTCCGAGATCTGTTGGTTGTAGTTTTGATTCATAAATGATGAAATTTTGTGATATTTGGTTGTAATCTAGGCAAATTGTTGTTCTATTTTGATTTTGTTGGACAAATTGTTGTTCTAGTTTGATTTTTTCATAGGGGTTGATTCATAATATTTTAATAACAATTATAAAGAAGAAATATTTCAAAATCAAACAAAAAATTTATGCTGGAATCTGCAAAATTAGTGTCGGAACCTTCATTATCTCGCCGGAATCTGCAAAACTATAGCCGGAAAATTAATTAGTTAGCCGGAATCTTCAAGTGTTCTTCACGTTATTCATTTTGATTGAATATGTGATGAAAAATGACATTTTGGGAATTTTAAAAAAATTGAAAGTCACGTGTCTAACATGTGATGAGAAAAGTTAATTTTTCATCTAAAATTTTAACGGATTCTGTTAAATGACAACTTCACTGGTGCAAGATATAAAGTGCATTAGTTTACCAGTGATAGGTGTTTTAAGTCAATAGTCAAGTGAGTCTTTCTGTAAATTCCCCTATAAAATTTCATGGGGTTCTCTGTGAAGAAGACAGTGCCTTCTTTGACGAATGATGAGCAACATCTCACGGCTCTCTTTCTTTATTATTTGTATTATATAACACCCTATAGTTGTACTTGATCATTTGTCAACTCTACTAAAATACGGAAAATTCTAATGTAAAAGACTAGCTCTTAAATCATTGTTGTTTTAACAGTCGTGTTGAGAGTACTAAGTTCTAAAATTTCAAATTTTGAAGATTATAGAAGTTTTACTTCAAGAAGCCGAATGTGATAATGAAATTAAAATAAGAAAAGAAACTCAATCTTTAATGATAATAAAAAAAGAACCGAGCTTGGTAATTTTGAATTTTTAGTAGTAATAATTAGTTAGTTTAAGATATTATATATACGCTCCGTCCTAAAATGAGTCTCTTATTTCTCTTTTATTTTTGTCCCAAAATGAGTGCATTGTTTTCTTTTCTAGTAAGTTGGTTATGCATGAATTGTCAATAATATTCTTATAAAAAGTTAGTTAGGATCTCTCAACATATGATCATGAGGATACAATAATAAACATATCACACTAATTAACTTCTCCTTAATTTTTCTCAAAATTGAAAAGAGGACACTCATTTTGAGACGGAGTGAGTACATGTAATTTAGTTAAGATTCATTTACAAGTGAAATATATGTTTGATATATTGCTCTTGAAAAGATAAAGGGTGCGTCTTTTGTTGTTGTTGTTGTGAGGTATGTAAGAACTCGTTTAATTAATGTCGTTAGTGTTTCTAAAAATAGCGTTTTAAACTAGCACTCCTCTTCACGTGTATGTATTTATCTTCTACACGTGGGCACATCTACAAATGGGTCAGAGACCACATAAACGGGCTCAAGCCTGAATCAAAATCACATTTTTTGTTATTGATGAGCTCGGGCAGTGGGTTAGGCCACTGAGGGGGAGGTTGAAAGTGAACTGCTACGGGACGATTTTTGGGTCAGCAGGGAGGGTGGGAGCTGGTTGGGTCATGCAAGACTGGAATGGCCGGGTTAGGGGGGCGGCCAGCGATGGTAGAGTAGGGGCTCGCCGGTGGAGGCCATGGCAATCAGGGAGGTTGTGCGGTGGGTGAGGGAAGAGGGTGGCTGGACGTGGTGGTTGAAACGGATTCCTTATTCGTGGTCAGTGCAATCCAATCCGAAGGGGAGGTCAGTGTCTTTGAGTTGACTATATATTAGTGGAATTAAGGAGTTTGCGAAGTCGTTTAGTTGCATTTAGTTTGGTTTTGTTCGTAGATTGGCAACACGGCTTCCCTACTCAGAATTTATAGAACTTGCTTCATGCTTTCTAATTTTTGTTCCAGGTTAGATATTTTCTTATTGCAAAAATTGAGAAAGACATTGATTACTGATAATTTCAATAACGGGCTAAATACAACAGTTTGGATATCCTATACTAAAAGATCGACCTTATTAGTAGGAGTTTGACTTCCACCTTTATATTTAGCTCATTCTCTTTCTATTTTTCCAATGTGGGACAAGACCCACTTCTGTGGGTGAGCTTCTTATCGATACAACTTTTTGTCGGTTTAGTAATCACATTTAGGTTGATTAGAAATTACAACAATGGTGCATCAAACAAATTCATTTTTCTAGACAAGCCAGAAACAAAAGATTGATACAGAAACCATACATCATTAATGCATCTTTCAACTATTTTCGCAAAAGTATACAAAAACGGCAACGCAACGCAGCTTTCAACAAAGAAGATATAAAAAAAAGACTATCAATCTGCTTGCTTACCATCACTTCTGATTATGAAGTACATGAGATTATATAACACCTATCAGTTTCTACACCCGCCAAAAGCAAAAACTCCGCGACGCTCTGACTCAGCTTCTCATCAGGAACTTCACCCTTCGAGCTTTCTTCTCATCTTTCTCGAGGGAACTTGATATTTTGAGACATGGTTTTAGATTAGATGAAGGCTAGGGGGAAAGAAAGTTAACCCCTCTCTTGTGATTGAATGGATCAAGCCAAAACCGGATATTTGCTTCACCCACAAACACCTTTTTCCTCTTAGCATATTGGTATGCAGTCACAGCATCGGTGTGCTCTAAAAATACCACTCTAGCTGCACCTGTATACGGAGAAACTTTCACATTCAAAAGATCTAATGAACCAAATGGTCTGAACTTTTTTATCAACTCCTTCTTGGAAGGCAGATCATAACCCTTGGGAAACTTCATGTGCAGAATTCTGGAATGGCCATAGTTCGGTGCTTCTGGTTGCTGATCTGTCTGAGAGTTGAATGATGAGTCGGCAGTAACAGGTTGATGGAGCTTTTTATTTTTCTTGTATTTCTCTAGAGAACAAAATTCGTTGACTTCTCCATTAATGTTTGTAACTGTACTACCACAAACATTATATCTGGACTGAATCTTGTCAGGGTCAATGTTAAGATCAGGTAATAGAAACTTTGTGCTCGCAACAATGGCACCACCAACTTCCTCATCGCTAGCATGATTTCCAAACACAGACTTGTGCTGTGATTCAGAAGCAGAAGGTTGCAGGAAACTGGGAATACAGTCAACATTCACATTTACATTCCCACTGCACTTCACATTATTATGTGAATTGTTAGAGCTCTCTTGAGGCTCTGGCATAATGACATAGGATATGCAGGTTGCAGCATCATTTACGATATCAACATTCTCTTCGCGTTGCAGAATATTTCCTAAGTCAACAACACTGCTGTAATCAGACGTGTTTTCTATAAGAGGAATATCGAGCATTAACAGAGACCATGAGGAGAAAGCATCAAATATATCAATCTTAACTGAACCCCCATTTTTCTGGAGATAAGCATAGGCTCTACTGAGTGAAAAGAAGGGCTTAGTCTTGCGCAACTTCGAGCAAGGATGGAAAAGAGCAGGCTGTTCAAGCTGCCTCTTTAACTGTAGATGATTGATGTCTGCCTTGTGCAAGGATTTCAATGACTCTTTCATGTTTGCTCCATTGGTAGTGCTATCTGTCAGGTTATTACAATCCACTTGCTCAGACAACAACTGGCAATCATCTCTGGGTGAAGCAACTCCTTGAGCAGCTGAGGGCACTGCGTACCAAAGGATAAATACAATGTCAACTGGAAATACATAACTGAGAAGAAAACCAAACATGTGAAACTCTATGATGATAATATCTGACATATTATACTATTAAATAAGTTTTACCTCAAGGGAATTTAACAATGAAAACCTAGGGTAGCTAGAAGACTTCTGCGCAGTTTTCTGAAGAACATATCACCAAAAGAAGCCCTTCGTAAGTCATATTCCTTGATTATATCCATGCATTACATATTGAAATAAGCTAATTATTAGGTTCTAATTTTGAAGCTGACATGTTTTTTTTCTTAACCTTACCGTGTAATGTAGCTCTAACTGACTAATTGACCGAACATAACAACACTCAGAAGTATAGCCTTGTTTAGTTGCAAGGAAACGAAACAAAAAGTTATGAACCAAAATAACGAGTTAATTACTCCAACTGCCATTCGACCTCATCATATTTCACAAATTCATATACATGTCTTGAATCAATGAGATGATCATCCCCTACCTTGCTTAGCTCTATGAAACAAAGAATCATAAAACAAGCAGTCCTTTTTTTTATGAAAGAAAAATCCGAGTTTTATCTGTATAGGAAGATAGATTGAATTATAGTCAATCAGATCAGAAACCTCAAGTCCTTTTTTCTATGAAAGAAAAATCCGAGTCCTTTTTTCTAAATAACTCTATATGATTTACAACCCACTGTTTCCAGAAATGTACAAACAAAAACAGAATGCTAAATCACCAATCAATTACTATAGTAATGAAAATTATGAACTCAACAACACAGTACAAAAATCAGATAAAATCGCTCACATACTTGTCACATTGTCTTCTAGTTCCCTTCTTTTTCGGTACATCACCGAAGAATAGCAGCGGAATCTCATGATCTTGGAGGAGGCTGTAAGCGCAACAACCAAGTCCTCGTCCTCAATCCACGGCGAAACCGCCATTCGAAGCACAAACCCTAAAGCTTCCTCCGTCAAGAACCGATTCGCCTCCTCAAGAACCTGCCCTTTACACTCCCAGCCAACACTCTCCAGATTCTCAGCCTCATCATAGTGCTGGGCTGGTTCCAGGCAAGGACATTTCAGGCTCAGAGCAGCCCTATGACCCAGCAAAATCAGGGCCTGATTCAATATACGATCGCACGGCGTGCCGTGCTCGACGGTCTGGACGAGGGATTGGAAGTTCTGCCGGAAGGAACACACTTGCGATTCAAGAAAATAGCGCGGCGGCGGGTCGGAATCGAAGAAGGAAACGAGGATACCGAAGATGTCAGTCCTGAGAACCAGAGCAGGCCACCATGAATGTGGGTATATAGCTCTTGCCCACACAATATCTCCTCTTCTGAAACAACTCATCTGCAATGGCTTCTTCTTCTTCATCATCAACATACAAGAGATTTTTGATGGCATGAGATCATATCAACCTAAATCCTTCTCCCATCTTTGGGTTTCTACTTGCTACTTCGAAGTTGAAAGGTTTCCCACCAAAACAACCTAGAAAATTACTTTTGTTTTTCACAATTTGAATTTGAGACCTAATTTTCGTACATCAAATAGACATACAAATGACGTATCTGTCGGTTTCATCTTCACCTCCAATGTATGCTTGTTTGTGAAAGTTTGTTTTAGTAATTTTGTTATTTTTGTAGTTCGGTCCATTGCAGTAGCTCTTCGATTGTTGAAAGTTTTGTTCTATCTTCTCTTGTTATAACTTATTTTTTTATTATTAGTCCGAGTTTCGTTGGGTTTTGATGGGAGACCTATTTATCGACAATGACTCAAGGATAACGATCAGATATTGTTGAAACTGATGATATGCATGTCGTTGCTGAAATTAGAGTTCAAGAAGAGGAAATCAAGATTTTCAGGACCGTAAGGGGTTTGAGTCTAGCATAGTGGGTAGGATGTAATTGTGTAAAAAATTATTGGAATAGAAGGTCATTGTCTGGTAGCTGATAATTTTCTCTATGGCTTGCAGTACAATAATCAAACATGAGTTCCCTTTAGCAGTGCACAATTTAGCAATTTAGCCCCAACTGGCCCTGCCTGTTCCATTCCAAAATAACAAGCAAAACGAAAAACAAAAATTACCTATGATAACAAGAACACAATCAATGAAGCACAACTATGTGAAGCTGAATTTTGTGAAGCTGAATAACATCATTTACTAAACAGACAACCCTGTTAGTGACAGCAGATTATGGCACTTTGCCTCCATTCATAATAATACCATATTTCACAAAAATGAAAGCTAGGGAGCTAAAAACCAGAAATCTGTAACTGCATTAGTGAGTTAGAAGTCCAAACATAGCAATTATTTTTCCCAGGTCTAATCACTCGTAATAAATCGATTCATGCATTAAAGTAGCAGAGACAAATGTAATATCCTCTGAACACAACTAATATAGAAGTTCATAAACGAAAACATACAACAACTAAGTCAACACTAGAAGTTCAAAGGATACGAACATACAAGGGTTTCCAAACATTTTAAGCCATGGCTGGGTTTGCAGGTACCTTACTCGTCTTTAGTGAACATTGTTCAACCTCAACCAAAATAGCCTTGACACTTTGATGATCCACACAAGCATTTCTTTCTACCACGGACTGCACTGTTACCCTCTGCCTCATCCGGAGAGCTAATTCCATAATCATAAGTCAGCTCTGTCATTGGAGGAATGTGCCTCATTGCAAAAAATGCAATATGAAGAAATGATTCATTGTTGTGCTCATACATAACTGGTTGCCAGAAAACATTCGGTGTGCAACTATGATTCATAAACCGAGCTACATTACCAATAGTTTTGGCATTTATGACTAGGGAATATGGGATTTGATAATCCTCAGTAGTGTCACCAGCACTCTCCTCCTCCAGTAACCCAGGTTCATGATTCCACTTGAACGGACGGTAACCACGAGTAGTATCAAAAACATAATCATAAACTTCGCTATCCTGCCTTACCTTAACTTTGTCCATGACTTCACCTGCATATTCACAGATAAAAGAACCAGCACGAATAGGATCCCATGAACGCAGCCCCCATCCCCTATCATTTGTTTTAAACACTTCCAAGTGCACTTTCAAGCCAGTCTGGGAGACTCGGTTTTTGCAGTTAGGAAAGCAAGGGCATGAGGGACCACATTCATGTACCATTGGCTTCCGGCTGATAAGAATCCCATTGGATGTGTATGGGAAAGCACCTCCATTTCTCTGGATGCATGAGCAGTTGGAATCACCAGGTTGGCATGCATTGTGGCAGTTACAGCCAAAAGAAGAGTGTGTTAAGCTGAACGATTTTGTATACTTCAGTGTAGAAGCATAAGTGAAATAAGCAGGCCCCTTCTCCCGATCAACATCATTTACAAGTGAAACTGGTATCTTTTCACCACCTGAAGTCAGATCTGGAAGAATTTGTCCTTCCCTTGAAGAGAAACCATCCCTCCACCTTTGAATGGATTTCCAGACAGAATAGGCACCAGGCTGCCCAGGTATCCTTGTCAACTTGTACTTGAATATGTTGCAACCTGACTTCGCTTTCTCAACCCACGACTCACGTATTGTATAAAGACCATCATAAACATAGACCTTTATCATTGGATTTATTGAATATTTAACGCCTCGAATAACTCTTACCTCATTTGCCCGATGCAAACTTCTTTCAAGAGCAAGATTACCCCTTTCTAATTTCTGATCAGCCGCAACCTTATTATCTTTCTTGTTGGCATTCCCACCCTGGCCACTATAGATTAAAACATCACTATCCTCTGCATCATCATCGTATCCTCCGGAAGAAACAATGCTCAATGCAAGAGGCTCTTCTCCTTGATCACCCTTGACAACCATGTAGTCAATTCCAGCCATAGACGGAAAATGCAATCCCACAGCATTCATCTCCATCCGAAAATAGAATATATCCCCAATCTCAATACCAGGGACTAAACCAATTCGTTTCCTCATGTTTGTTCGATACCCTTTGGTCATCATAATATTTCCAGCTTTTAAATCTGCACGCTTTATAAGCGCAGTGGTTGCTTCACAGGAATCTTCCATTTGGCAAATCCTTCTCCGGAGCGCATCAAATGCCATTAACACTTCTATAACAGTTTCCCGATTACCATCCTCTTTGAGTGCTGAACTAATGCCAATAACGAAATCGCCACCGTTGATAGATAAACCTTTCTTTTGTACTTTCTTGGTCCTCTTTCTCGTGCCTTCAATTGACGATCCTGTACCTCCATTTGAAGCCCCTGAATAATTTATAGGCACTGCAGCTTGTGGACTTCTAAATGACCGAAGGGGTGCAGGCATATGCCCTGATGGTGTTGAGTGGTTATTGACAATCCCGCCGCTAGGAGGCTGGTTTTGTTGATTCAAGTCCGGCATGTGCGGAGCCTCTTGTGGCCCACTAAATGGGTAAAATGGAGCAAACCCAGAAGGAAATGGACCAAAAGGAGAAGCAGACACAGCTGGAGGAGCCTGTGGAGAAGTTGGGAACACCGGTACCAAACTACGCAGCGGTTTCACATCTAAAACCCGGGACTTGTCAATAGTACTTGAAGGAGGAGCAGAGTTCGGAGTCGACCCTCCTTCCATCACAAACCCTCTGACCAAAAACACACACAGTAATCTTACAAACCTAAACGGCTAAACTTCCAAGCTTCACAGTTCATACACACTAAAACCTAATTCTCCTAATTTCCTTCACTGGGTTATGTGTACACTGTACAAGCTACCATCATGGAACCCAACAGCCCGTTTCGCAACTCCAATTAACTAGAGAACGCTGAACAAGACCACAACTTGAGACACAAAACCACAATTTCTTCCACACAAAACTGAAACAGTAAGAGAAACGAAATCAAGAACACGCAGTTCAATTTCAAACTCAAGAAGGAATCGTTTTTAAGCATAATTTAAAGCAAACGACTAAAACCCATGAAGATCAAAGCACAAAATCTGAGCTGAAAATACAGTACAAACCAAAAATACTGTTCCAGATCATAAAAGAGGTCACATTTCATATCACAGACAGAATCAACCGAGCAACAATCAGAAACACAGAAACAGTAACAAAAATTATAGAGGTACGATGTTACCTTTCAAGTCATGAAAATCGATTGAATGGGGTTCGAGGAAAGAAGGAGATGGGCACTTCTTTTTGGATCTGCTTCGATGCCTCTTTGCGTCATTTCATTTATTGTCGGGGCTCGCTCAGAGTTGGAATTATTTTGTTTCGGAGAGACGAACACGTGGCCATGGGATCATTTCGGAGACACCAAAATTCGTTTGAGCCCAAAAATAAAAACCAAGTTGAAGGGCCATGTTTTTTCCCCAAATACAAGCCCATATTAACCATGCAACAGCAATTTTTTTGATGTACAATATTTTACATTGTACAAAATATTGTATGGGTAAATAAAACATGACATATAAATTATTATTTTAATAATGTATCAGTAAATGAAACATAATATATAAAATAATGAATCAGTAAATTAGTATTTTACATTGTACAAAATAATATATCAGTAAAAACATAAACTGAAGTTATATTATTGATTTAATTGAAGACACAATCACGTTTAAAATTTAGTTTGAACTTGTTCAATTAAAAATTATATTGGGATGAAAAAATAGTATGTTTGAGGAGATTTGCAAGATCAAGATCCCTCGATGGGGAGACTGTAATGACAACATCCTATGGTTAGGTCAATCGAATGGGGAGTACTCCGTGAAAAGTGGATACGCTCACCGAACAGTAAGTATGATGAATAATGCATCCCCCAAGCTAAATTTAAATGAAACTAAAGATCTTCATCTGGAAATTTCTTCAGAAGAGGTATGAGCAACTCGGGGACCTGTAGCAGATGTAACCGAGAGGAGGAATCGGTGGCCCATATCCTGTTCAGGTGCAAGGACAGAGACAAAATCTGGTTTGCTTCTAGTTTCTGTTTAAGAAATGTAGAAAATTGGTCTATTGGGAACCTTATTGAAGCCTTACTACCTCCGAATAACAGTAATGACATAAGCTCATGGATCCCCTTAGCTGAAGGGTGTAATATGGCATTCGAGATTTGGAAACACAAAAATGCCCATGTGTTTGAAGGAATCGCAAAATTGGAGAAGTATCATGGAAACAGATAAGGTCAACTTCCAAATCATTTGGAAGGCAATGCTTAAGCGTGTAGCAGAAAAGCAACTCCCACAGTCAAACCCAGGAAATGAAAGAGTAGTGGACATAAAAGAGATGGGACTGGACCACAGACAAGTCATATTTCTATGTGATGGCTTCTTCAGTAACAATTCCAGTGGAGTTGGATGGGAAATGATCAAACCAGATGGCACTGTATTGGCCATATTGTGCAAACCCTCTTCAGCTTTACCACCTTATCATGCAGAACTTGATGCTATAGTTTCAGTTCTATACTTTGCTAAAGAATACAACCTTCAAAAGCTTAACATTCTTTGTGACTCAATTACTGTATGCAGGGATATCTCTCGGCGTCATTTTAGCTCAGTTGAAGCTTGGACCAGCGAGGAGGAAGCAAATGCGCTACTTAGTAACTTTCGAAATGTTTTTTTTGTAAATGGGCTACCCGACAGATTGTGTCCAGAGCCCATAATTTAGCGCAATTAGGTAGGAATGGCTTTTGTAAGGTTTGGTCCCATATTTTGAATTAATACAAACCCCCTTTGCTTTATCAAAAAAAAAAAAAAACAAAAAATGTGTAAAGTAAAACAAAGGAAAAATAAAACTCTCACATTGAAAAACCAAAAGACAAAAGTCACACATTGGAAACTTGTAAAAGAATGAAGTGAGTAGTTCATATATGAATTGAACTTTTGTCCCACATCGGAAAAGTGAAGAAACATTAGAATTTCTAACCAGTATATAAAGTCTATCATACATATTACTATTTTTTTTTAAGTTGAGCTACACAAAGGGGGTGGCTCTCTCCTACAAATAACCCACCCCATACCGCATGCAGGGAGACTCGAACCTGAGACCTCTGAGAGAATCCGAAGCGCTTAACTGCTTGGCCCAACTTGCTTTAGTTCATACATATTACTATTAGTTAAAGTGTAGTAATAAGAAAGTTATTGTATATAACTTGTTACTATTTGTCATAGTAAAGATTATTACTAAATATAATTAGTTAATAGCAATTTTATTGTAACCTCTAGAAAATGAAAAGACATGGCCTTAGAATTGCTTCATTTGAAAAAAGAGCATATGCGGCATAATATTAGCCATTTTCACTAACTTTAATATATTATAGTGTGGATTTTCACAAACGCTCTCGTGTTAGAGGACTAGAAGTATAATTTCATTTAAAGAAACTTTTGGACTCTTTTTTTTTTCTATTATAGCAATTATATTTTTCGTTGCAGTTTACAAAATAAGTATCTTTTTTCTTTCAATATAGCTCATTTTCTACCATTTTATTTTATTTAATTTTTTTATCTGCAATCGGTACTTTAGTATTCAAGTAAAGATTACAAGTTAGAAAGACAAATAGAGGTCTTACACTTAAAAGAAACATACATTAAAGAGTCCCAAAAAAGACTATGATGGTGAAAAATTTAAACAACCCATACTAACTAGAAAGTGATGTCCATGCTTGTAGGGCGTGAATTGATTTTTTTGGGAGGTGAGTGTATGGGAGATAAATGAAGTAAATATGGTACTCCATTAATTTTCTTCGGAGGTGAATGAAGTAAATATGGAAATTCATTGAGATTTGTGAGCACGTGCATGCATGAGGATTGATTCTCGTGGAAGGTGAGTGGAGCAAAAATAGGTCTCCATTGAAGTTTGAGAGCACCTTTAGAGAAACCAAGTCATGTGGAAACTGAAGAGGTGGGCGGCAACCGGCTGATTGGTGCCGAAAGATCTCCCGACAATTAAGTGAAAACTGCTATGAGAGCTCCATTGGTGATGGCAATAGGTGAAAACTCCGGCGAGACTACACTTTTGTTGTCGGAGTGGAAAGACAGTCATGATGTTGAGTGGTCACTAATGATGGTGGTAGAAGGAGCAGTGATGTGGACGACAGTGATAATTAAAACCAACACAGTGTGAAAAATTGCAGGTTGTGAGGAGAGGAGACGATGCTATGTTGAATGACTCTGGCAGCGACATCAGATGCGAAAGGTGGCCCAAGGGGAAACCACCGCACAAATCAAGCAATGATGGAGATGACTCCGACAGTCTGTCGACTTCAGTGGTTCTACCATTTTATACAAATCTCAATATGTATCAATTGGTAGCTTAAGATCCAATTAATTTTTAATAAATAATATTATGTTTATAACTTAATTACAAATACAAATCTCAACAACTGAATTTGTACATAATTGACACTCAAATCAACTCGTATATGTGTTAAAGTTGGCGAGGAAGCACTAAAAGTTGCCACCTTATCAACTCTAACAATTTGGAGCATTTTCATTACTTCTAACTCAAATGTCTATTCATTTTCCAACCGTTACAAAAATTAACATAATAGCTAATAAAAATTACTAATA
>JAYMTA010004768.1:0-12225 GCA_036897625.1 Pelargonium cotyledonis
ATATATCAACGAAAACAACACATAATGCTCAGCTTATTGATTTCAATCCGAAGCAACACTGAGATAGCAAAAATTTCAAAGCATATGCAGTATTTTCTAGCAAAACAAACAGGTAAACTCACTTTCTCGGCAAATATCTAGAATAGTTAACTATAAAATCATAAATATAGAGGAAAACAACACGCAATGCTCAGGTTATTCAGTTCAATCCGAACTAACACTGCGAAAGCCAAATTTTCATATGATTTGCAGTATTTTCTCGCAAATCAAACAGGAAAATTACACTTTCTCGGACATTTTCTAGAAGAATCTGGAAAACAAATGAAGCTAGGAAGAGAGAAAAATGATACTAACCCCAGAAACCCATTTTAGGCTCTCTGTTACGTCTCTAAAATCCAAAACCCTCGACAGTCCCTTGCAATGGCTATTTAAGAACCCTCCTGCGCCTAAAATGTTCTGCTACATGCGGTTGCATGGAATTTCCTTGAACCGCGCTCTTGATGCGACACGTGTCTTGGACTTGCTAGTTTGGGCCTTCTTGATGGACTGTGACAATACTTGCATGGGCCCTGATTGGGCCTACAATGAGGCCCATTTGCTCTGTGCCCTAATTTGTTAGGGCTTGTGATAAAACGCCCTCATTATCTCGTATGACCTCTCGGATTTCGGGTCGTATTCGAATAATATTTGTTCGGATTTTGATTGATAGAGTGTAGTCTTAATCCAATTCTGTCCAATATGTTATTCGTATATTTGGAGGTTAAATTTTTGTCCGAAAATTAATTGGATTGGATTTTGAATAGCTGCAAAATTCAGATCCAATTTTGTTAATTTTAGTATGACCCATGTAATATTATTTTATTATTTCGAGCAATTGAATATTTGAGCTGCACAATATGAGTACGTAGCGTGTCTTGCTTCATTACTCGTATTATACGGTCTTGACACGAGCCCCCTTATTTGGAAAGTATGCAATGTTTGGGCTATCTATTTGAAATATATAGGAAAAATGAATTAATGTTTGTAGATCTTATCAACTTAAATTTGGAATAATGTAAAAAGTTTAACTGTACATGTAATTTACTAATTAAACTTTGAAAAAAATTGACATCCATGAATCTATTTTCGGGCTTCTTATTCTATGTTTGACCAATGTAAATGGGTCTCGCTGATATGTCCACTGGTGGCGGCTCAATTGATGAGTATTTTAACGAACTAATATAAAGTTCATTTGCTTAAAAAAAATGGGAGGACATTTTTCTCCCAAATAGCGATGGATAAATAATTGACGACTTAACTACCAGTCGCTCTTTTCACATAAATACAAATAAAAGAAAAAATACAACCACATAGCACTTTCACGAATTGTTTATATCAAGATTAACATGACCAAATGCTTTAGTATAGTCTATTTGTACCAACTGGCTTGAATAATTTGTAATATGTCGCTCTCAAGCATTATACGACTTTAATTATGCTACGTCACCCAATTGATTGTTTCCCAAAAGGCCATCGTTTTTACCTCTCACGACTCTTAGCACCAACCTACATAGCTGGACAAAAAAAAATATTCCCCCAAACATACAAATCTTAAACAACATCAAATGCGTCAAACTCGACCACATTATAGTGTCAACCCTGCCAACCAACTCATGTGAGGGCCTCACAGATCGACAACGTCCCAAACAACTTGATTTCCGCCTCTTCTGACCATGAACGCCATCCACCACCCCAACAATAACCCATTTCGGATCACCCATCGTGCTCCAAAGCATCTCAATGAGGAAATCAATGATCATCTATATCTAGTTTGGGATGGCTTCAGTGCAGTTTATGCTCAACTGTTAACACCCCTCCATCCTACTTGAAACACCCTCAATCACCTAACACTCATTCGATATATAACTGGCCAAAGCCTACAACTCGTCCTTTCATCACAATAATCGAAAGGGGAAAATAATCATAATATAAATGTTCGTTCACACGACAAGAACTCGTTAAACTAAACAACATTAAATATATACAAAATTTGACCACAATAATTCCTAATATTTTTGACACAATTGTTATTTATTCATATATGACAAACAATTTGCTACGCAAATTATGACGTCATGTTGTGTAAAAAAATGAGTACAAAACTTCAGATATGAGATTAAAATCCAGAAAAAACCTAAAAAAACCAGAATGAGCGAAACATCTAAGAACGAAGCTATCGAAACCTCTGAATCTGCTCAAGAAATCGAAAGCGAAAACCAAACAGCAATCGCAGGTCGAGACACGAAAATGCCTCCGAAATCTTCCAGAAAATCCACTCCCGAATTCAATCCCATCTCCAAGAGGAGGCTCACTCGCTCCGCCGCCGCGGAGGTCGACGTCCCGGAGCCGTCGCCGGACGTTCTGTATATCCCGGAGGACCTCGCCGAGGAAATAGAGGGCCAGGCTCAGAATACCGAGGAACCGAACGAAGATACGAACATTTTGGTTGGCGAGGGTTTGGGCTCCATTGAAGCAGAGAACGGTGATTTGAGGAGTGAAGAGGTGGCTGGTGATGTAAAGGAAACGGATTTGGGCGTGGAAGGTGCTGTGGATGGTAAAGAATTGGAAGTTGGTGTGAAGGTTGAGGAGGAGAATGTGGATTTTGCTGTGGAAGATGATGGTGTTGATTTGGATGGTGAAGCTGTTGAGGATAAGAATTTGACTGTGAATGGTGAATGTAATGTGGAGGCGAGCGAGTCGGTGGAAGCTAATAATTTGAAGGGTGTTGATGGAGAAAAGGACGGGAATGCTGCGATGATACCAGGTTCGGAAATGATCATCCTAAAAGTTGAAGTTTTATCATATTTCGTGTTCAATAATATTGCGTTTGATGATTTCGATAATGAGCATTGTGATAGTGGTCATGTAATATTATTATGTTTGCGAGATAAACCATCATTTGCACCACATTAAAATTTGTTAGCTTGGGGTATATGATCGTTGAGTTGTGGAAGATTGATCGATATTGATTTAAGAAAGCAGTGTGATTAGAATATTTATCGAGGAATGAAAATGAGATTCTCATTCTTCATGTTTGTATTATAAATTTGTATCACTAAAATGGGTTTTTATATATTTGGATCCAAACTCTACCTTAGAGCTTAGGTAGAAGTAATACTCATTTCATTACAAGGAAGATGGCTATAGTTTTGTTGGTAAACTCTGAACAAACATGATGCAATTGCCCAAAAATTTGGAACGTCCTTAATTTGCTAAGATTTGTTCCTTTAAGTGTTGATCATTGCTATGTGAGAAGAGAGCAACTAATGGTCATTCAATGTGAAAAATGAGGTTTATCTTCCCTTAATATCAGGGCAATAGTAGGTTATTACATGATCAAATGTAATAGAGCTGGCAAATATGAGAGGAGATTGAAGTGTTTAAGTGTGTTTGGGCTCTATTATTAAATTATATTTAAAATATTATTCTTGTGACCATGTCATGCGTATTTCTAAGGTTCAACACGAACATGTCACTATTATAAATATGTTGATGTTGAGCCCAAACACACTTAGATCATGTCTCATTCGTGTCAGGTCATGCACAGTGTCCCTAACTACATGCTCTAAGATTTATAATACTGTTGTAGCACGTTGAAGCAGATCAGCCAGTTTTACTTTATTGTGTCTAGGATACAAATAACTCCATGTATTTACATGTGCAGTATCTTTTCTTTTTCTTTCAGCAGAGGTTGGGTTAGTAATTGTATAATTTATATGAAATACAGTTACGATAGACGGCAAAGTGAATGTTGTCAAAGAAGAGTTTCCTGATGCTGATACTGAAGACATGAAAGCCGTTGAATGTATATATGACATTTCTGATGACGAAGAAGCAGGTGCCGAGGAAGAAGAGGGTGGGAATAGTGAAGATGACGGGGAAGATGAAAATGTTGGGGATGAGGAAAGTGAAGACAATATTGAAGGCATCGAAGATGATGGAGACTGTAATGAAGAGAGCGAAGATGATGAAGGCAACAAGGAAGGGATTGAAGAAGATGAAAGACCGTCTAAATCCATTGATGATTCGGTACCTGAAAAGAGAAGACAGAAGGGATTGGAAATTCATATTGGTGGACTGGATCAAGAGACTGTTGAAGACGACTTGATCGAAGTTTTTGGGAAATTTGGGGAAATCCTAAATGCCCGGATTATAAGGAATAAACCTAAGAGTAGGAGATTTAGGAGAGGATTTGCATTTATTCAATATGCCACTGCTGAGCAAGCTAAGAATGTTGTTGCTGAGTTGAAGGATGGGATTGAGGTTGAAATTATGCAGTTCAAAGTTATTTTATATATTCATGTTTTTTTCTTTTTGTTTAGTTCAACTTCCTTTTCTTAATTATAGTGTTTTTTTTCTGTGGTTAAGGTGAAAGGCAAGCGTGTTAAGGTATCAGCGACCTGGGAAGATGCTACACTTTTCATGGACAACATCTGCAAGAGTTGGACAAAAGAGCAAGTAAGATTTCCTGATTTAATATTATTGTCCCTTCGATGGTTACATTAGTCCATTCCATTATGCATTGCAACTTCTTATTGACGTTAGCTGTTAGTTATATCAATTCATATGTAACCGTGTCTACAACATTTTCGGTGCCAAGGTACTTGATGCACTGAGAAAGTATGGAATTGAACATATTGAGGAGGTGCGTTTACCAAATGATCCTAAAAACGAAGGGCAGATTGAAGGTTTTGCTCTCTTGGTATTCGGCACCCATGTGGATGCAGTAGCAGCACATCAACGATTAAGAAAGCCAGATGCTGTTTTTGGATGTGATAGAAGTGTTAAAGTAGCCTTCATGAGAAGCCAAGTAGATGCCAATGAGGATCTATCACAGGTTCATATTCAAGATCTACTTATAAGTTTTTCATGTTATTTTTTGTTTCCCTGGTCCTTCCTAAAAGTTTACTGAGGCCTGTGTGTATAGCTTTATACTTCACATGTACATGGGATGTGCAGGTGCAATTTTGCATGGATTTAAACCCAAGTGCAGACTTCACCTTAAATTTCATTGTTTAAGATAATGAGCCATCACAACGAACCTTTATGATCTTTCTCATTATTAGTTGGAGTGGTTAACTAGTAAGGACAAACAGAAAGAGGTAGGGGTAGGTCTAAGTAGAGCTAGCAGTTTGGAACTGAACTCGAAGGCACCCGAAATCTGACCAACAACATTTTTGCGGGTCTGGGTTGCTAAAAATAGACCTGATTAATTTTTGGGCTGGGTTGGGTATGCCATTAAAGATGTGCAGATTGGGTTGGGAAATACACACATTTTGCATGACAAACTCGTCATCCACTAGAACCCGTACCTTTTGTGGATTGGTTTAGGGTTAGGTTTTTCAACCCGAACTCGAAGTCCAAATTACCAACTCTAGGTCTAAGTTAACATGGAATAAGATAGTTAGAAAAGATGCGAGAATGCATAATTTAATGGAGGATATAACTTTAGACAGGATGGAGCGGAGAAGAGTATGATTAGAACATCTCAAGGAGTTTTGCTAAGAGATAATATTCACCATATATAGTTAATTGTGTGGAACATGTAAAACAATTGCGTAGATGATTTGCATATGCTCGTTCTCTTTCACTCTCTCTCTCTCTCTCTTGTTAATTATTTTGATATTTATACACCTTAAAAGCTGATATTTTAAGGAATGTGACGTGACCTTCAAAAAAGAAAAGGAATGTGATGTGTATTGGCTGGCCCTAAAGAGGGAAAAAACATATCAGTTACATTTTAGTATCAAATAGATGCATATAAGGATCATATATGTCTCATTTGGGCCGAAAAAGTTTTTTGGGCAAATTGAAACTGAAAGGGACTTGGTAATAAATGCAAGAATTATGGTTGATCGCTTGATCTTCTCCAGAAAGTTCCCTAGCTTGTTTGGGATTTATTGAAGGTCCTCAGACTGGGGGAACTTGTGATTATAGATTTTCATTTTTGGAGCAGCATCTTTTCATTGTTATTTTATGTCTCAGATTAGAGCCAACATTTCAAAAGGCGGAGACCGACTTCAGAAAGCCATGGTTGGAGGATTCGAGGTTAATAAGAGCAGTGAAGAGACAACAAAATCTAAGACCAAAGGTGCTGAAAAGGAACGTGAAAAGACGAAGCAAGATCGTAGTGTCAGGAATAAGGATAAGGGGACAGGAAAGGGGAAACGTACAGATTCTGAAGAAAAGAGCAAGCGCGTGGATTCAAAAATTACAGGAAGTGAATCAAGTAGACGAAAATCTAGTGTCACTGAAAATCAAGCTGTTGTGGTGTCATCCAAATCAAATAGAAGAAGAGGTCAAAAGAGAAAGCAATTGTCTTTGCTTTTGCCTAGGACCCGCGATGATCGCGGAAAGAGGGTCGAACATGGTCATGACAACAGGCCTTCAAAGAGACGACAAGGTAGCAATATGCTTTATTGTGTCCATTTGTGTTGTATTCTTTCAAGCTTTAGAATGTGGCTGGATTTTATTCACTGTTTATTTGCAGGCAATCGGCAAAGTCCACCAAGGAATGCTGTTAGGAGTCCAAGGAGGAATCCTCGCACTAGAGAGCGACCATCCCGTGCTGCAGATTCCTTGGCACACAGAGTGCCGTACACATCTAGACGTCCTGAATATATAAGTAGTCTCGCTGGCCATGACCACAGTGCACTTTCTGGTTCAAAAAGGCTACGCTCAGATATGGTAATTTGCAATTTACATGGTTGCCATTATTGAGATTGTGCTCTGTGCTGTTTTCATGACTGGAGTGGTCTTCTTTACAGGAGCCCCATGCTGGATATGTTAAGCCAGCTTCTTTGAAAGAAGTCCATCATCATGCAGTATATCGAGAGCATGCTCTTGCAAGCCCGACTAAACGTCACGCACAATACCATGAACCCGCTCTTGGAAGTCAACACCAACGTAGTGTGAGTTACCTTGAACCTGCCCTTGGAAATATACAACGTCATCATGTGAGGTACCTCGAACCTTCTCTTCGAAGAGAAGCTCAACCTCATGGAGAATATCTTGAACCTACTGTTGGAATACAAAGACATGGTGCTTATTATCACGGGCTGAGAAGGTTTACCTCGTGCATGGTTTTTTTGTACACGTTAACTTTAGCTTTAATTTTTAGTTTGATTGATATGCTTCATGTTTGTCTACAGAGATGGTGGGTACAACGACCAAGTCGGCAGTGGTTCCGCATCTGGAGGTGGTAAGCTTCTTTTGTTATCATGTTTCTTCTTTAAAAAAATATCTGGAGCTTTTTGTTGCATCTGGACCGTGTTGGACCCTTCACCTTGATTTTCTCAGTGATCGACTGCTGAAATTGTTGAACTGAATTTGATGCCTATAGGAAAATAGAGAAATCTTCCCCCCTGCCCCTTTCCCAGCTAGAGCTGACAATTTGGATTTGAATATGTGGGTGTCCAAAAACATGACCCACATTTTGTGGGTTTGGGTCAACTTAAGCAGACCCGTTAGTTTATTTAGGTCGGGTCTGCCGTGAATGAGGTACCGGCTGGGTTGGGCAGCCCACAGCCCCGCACCCCTGCTGATCGGGCTAGGATTAGGCCTTTTCAACATGAACCCAATATCCGAATTGCCACCTCTATTCCCACACAACCTCTCAATTTCACGCCTGCAAACTCATCTCTATATCAACCTCAGCTTCTGTGGATTCCTCAGGAGATCATATACACCTCATGTTGGATGGTCTGCACTCCTATAATATGGCTTGCTTCTTGCCCTCCTTTGAAATTTGTTGATATTCTGATTCTAAATTGTCTTGCACATTATATTCCTTTTTTCCTTTCCTTTTCTCAGATGGAAAGAAGAGGCATGTTGTAAGTAGTTATATATAGTTTTGTCTGTATGAAAATTACTCACCGATTACGGAGAACCATTTTCTCACGGTTCTTTATGATGATTATGAGCCGCAACATCTCTTCACAAACTTATCTGGGTTGCCAAAATTTATTTCCTTCTGCACTACGTGATAAGGGTACTGATGCTATACTTTTTTGTTGGCTTCTCTTCTGCTATTGTAGTATCAGGTCTACCTTCTTCCTATGTTCTGAATCCTAGTTACCGGAGCTATGGTGGATATGAGGTTCTCTCTCTCTCTCTCTCTCACACACACACACACATACACACACACACACACAGAGACTTAACACGACACACACTTACATTTAACATAGCAAGTACTCCCCTTTTTTCCACTTTCGTAAAAAAGGACAACAAGTTTAGGGTTTGATTTTTCTCCTAATGTCTTCCTGTGCTCTTGTCATAACAAACTCTAGGGATTCTAGCTAACTAATCTTTAGGGATATATTCTTAACTAACAAAAAAAAAAAAAAAAAATTGGACACTCATTTTGGGACAATTTTATATAGAGAAAGGGAACGCACATTTTGGGCTAGATGTAGTATAATTATTCATATGCACTGTCATTTTTAGTAGTTTTATCATCAAACTTAAGAGTTTTTTTTAGTAATGTCACTTAGCATCCTCTATAGGTCGAGTCTCGACCAGTTTCAATTTTATATCTGAAATTGTACATTCTCATTCATCCAACGCTGAAATCTACGAGCAACTTATCAAGTTCCCAAGTTTGAAATTTTATGCATTCGAAGAGATGAGCTTTATCAAGTTCCCAAGTTTGTTGCTGCTCAATACTTATTTCTCTCCTCATAATTTTATGCAGGTTGACGGTCGCAGAGTTAGTGGTTATCGTCATATTAGCCAATCGTATCTGCCTCGTCGATAAGCACGTGGAAACCCAATAACGCCGGAGAAAGCAAAAGCATGGAATAATTGACCAATTCCTAATTTTGTTTGTGATAAATGTACTCGCTTTTCTTTGTACGAAATAATCTGTATCGTATATTGTTTATCCTTCACAAATTAGGGTTTTCGTTTTTCATGGATCTATTGTCATGAAAATCCTATATAGGTACGTGAATTGGTTTGATTTCATGTTTTAGTAGAGCTTCAATGATATATTCCTTCCCAAATGGGTGCATTTTGAGAATATGTTTGCTTGTTTATTAGGAATTGCAAAAATATGATGAAGTTTGTGTATTGAGATGTGTATTGAGATGTGAATTGGAGAAGATGTTGAGTTTGAATTTGATGGTATAATAGCGTTTTCGATGACAAAAGAAGTTCGGGAATGAAATTCGAAAATCAGTGAGGGAATGAGATTCTCGATATTTATGTTTTTATTTTTCCGGCATGGAAAGGGCTATGGGATATGAATTCCTTTCTCATTCCTGATTTTCATCTTAATTGTTTTTTAAATATAATTCAAACCCTAATTGGACATATATGAAAAAGTGATATGTGATCAGGGAAAATTATCGAATATGAACAATTCTAGTACTCTAATTCTCATTGGTCATTAAAATTTGAAACTACAAACAAAAGTCATCGCTATATACATTTCGATACTTACATAATATGAGTTTTGAATTCGAGAAAAGTTTTCACATCGTTACCTTGAGGTCACACACTAAATCAATATACAATCTCTCAACAAAAATAAAGACTATACAAAATGTTGCACACGCAAATGACTCTCCCCAAGCCTCACAATCGCGGCGTCAAGTCGAAACTGAATCTCGGTGCAACAGTAAGAGTTTTTGCTTCGTGGTTTGTTCGTTCTGAGTCACAGATACAACCTGAGCATACAAATTAATATGTATCTTTCCATACCTCATAGTCGTGCGAGTCTTGTGCATTGAACTGAACTGTACTGTCTTTTTTATGAAACCCGAGTTTCGAATCCTACCTTTGAGTCCTTGTTGCCTTGCAAAATGAATTTGCAGATAAGCAAGAATGATGGGTAGTTCTTGATGACAATTTTTGCTCCACAAATCTCATGGAAGGCCTAGACTCAGGAGTTTTGTGTATGCAAGCCAAAGCTAAAGCTAAAACCAATAGCACATCTTGTGCTAATTGGCCTGTTGGAGGCTGTAGCTGCTGGTCTATCAAATCCTCCAGAACCAATTCTGAGTCAATACTTGGCAACAACAATAGCTCTCCTGGGTGCCTACCCATCATCACTTCCAGTGCCACCACTCCAAAGCTGTAAACATCACATTTCTCGGTGACTCGGGCATTGAATGCGAGTTCTGCATATTGAAGAAAGTCGAGTTAATGGAAATGATTGTGTTTCAAAACGGTCATTTCCAATAACGGAACAAAATGAATACTAAAGAGACCATTTAGGGACAGAAGCGGATACGAAGGCGACTAAGATGAATACATACCAAATCAGAAACTAATACTCCTTGTGATAGACTACCTCTAGTATCCTCGTGGACATGTATTCTAACAAACTCAACTGATACTAACTGATTTATCGTAAATTCGATCGTAGGGATACTGTTGGTAATTCATGCATAACTAACTTCTTAAAACAGAAAGACAATACTCGTTTTAAGACAGAAATGGAAAAGAAAACAGAACACTCATTTCGGAACGGAAAAAGTAGCATAGTTGAGGACCAAATCAAAACAAAAACCAAACAGTATACCAGTTCATAACAGAATAAATAGTGAGAGAACCGAAACGAAAAATGATCCTTCTAAAAAACGAACTTGTGAAATGATGCTAAGTTCCATACCTGGAGCCATGTAGCCATAGGACCCAACAATGGATGCACAAAAATCCATACAATCACCATCTGATCCCAACACTCTTGCACTCCCAAAATCTGACAGCTTTGGCTCAAACTCAGCCCCAACCAAAACATTGCTCAATGACACATCACAATGAACAATTTTAGGACAACAATCATGGTGCAAATAAGCTAAAGCTTTAGCCACACCTTCCACAATATTTACCCTTTTGCCCCAATCCAAAACCCCCCAGCTCCCCCCATACAAAACCCCCCTCAGGCTCCCCTTCTCCACATACTTGTACACCAAGAACATGCACCAATTCATGGAACATGACCCACAAAACTTGATAATGTTCTTGTGTTGAATCGATCTCAAAACTTCAATCTCGTTCTCAAATCTCCCCCAGATTCTTGATTTCGAGACTATTTGTCCGGCTTCAGGCAATTCTAGCTTTTTGACAGCAAAACTCCTCCCAGAGGGGAGTTCTGCTTTGTAAATAATACCGAATCCTCCCTTTCCAACGCAATGCCGGTCAGTGAACCCATCTGTCGCCTTCACTATCTCCTCGAATCTCGGCTTCTTCCCGTCCCGGTCCCATATCACCGACTCGTAGAACATGTAGTTATTACTACTTTTGGATTCCTCGTTGTGGACTTGTTCGGGTTTTTGGTGAAATAGAGCGAATGCAACGACAGAAGTGAACGTTAGAATGAGAGCAGCAAGAACCGTGACGGAAATGATGATCCTGAGGTTGAGGGGGGAGGTTTTGCTGGGGGAGCTACAAGGGGTAATACCTGGCACATTTCCACATAGTCCTGAGTTTCCGGTGAAAGAGTCCCCATGAGCAGAGTCAAAGACGGGTCCCGAGGGGATTGAGCCGGTCAGGTTATTGTGAGAAAAATCTACAGAGACGAGACTAGTCATTGATGCAAAAGCCTTAGGGATGTTTCCTAGGAGAAGTGTGCAAATGGTTAGTCCAAAGAAGTAAATTGAAAAACTATCGAAATGGTTCTTGCACTATCAGGATCTGACTAGTTTCGTACCGAAATTGTCTCTCAACTATTGAAAACCGATCAAAATGGTCCCGAAGTTAACTATCGTGAAAAGAACTAACGGGAGTTAATGTCCGGACTTACTGAAATCTGAACAATATGGTTTCGATATATACTACTTTCAATTTATTTTATGCTACAACAACAAAACAGACATAAAAACTATCAAAATTTAACGTCGGGACTCGTGACCATTTTGATCGGTTTTCAATAGTTGGAGTACAAATTTAGCATAAAACTAGTTCAATAACCAAATTAGTCGGGTCCAGACAGCTAAACAATCAAATTAACCTAACCAAAGTTTCAATTCATCGATCTATCAATCACATCTAATATATATATATATTAAAGTAGGGTTCTAACTCCATTGCATGACAAATGTCACTATAGATTTTCAATTGATTATGTAAATGAATGACATATGTCAATTTCAATTCTCTAATTTTGTGTTATGTGTCAATTCTAACTAAATAATTATCATTAATCAATTAATTTGTATAATAAATATATATTTATTT
>JAYMTA010004769.1:0-12223 GCA_036897625.1 Pelargonium cotyledonis
TGCATGGTTTTGAGATTTGAGAGATTTAGGAAATAGGAAATGGTTAAGATCTGTAGGGCTCAATGTAGAACCGTTGCCAGGCCTTGAATTAGCCTTGGAATAGTGTCTAGAACCGTTGCATATCATCCAGGGTCGAATGGAGCCATCCGGGAGACAATTGGAGGCCGAAAACATGGACTAGGCTAGAACAGATCTAATGTCGCGGCATTGGACTTGGATGCCGCGGCATTGGCCCGACAACCCTAGTCCTATTTTGCTAGGGGGGACAGCCTTATCCGCGTTTTGCTGCTAGAGGAACAACCCTAACCCTGTTTTGCTGCTAGGGGGACATCTTTAGTCTTGTTTCACTGTTGAAGGGATAACTTTAGTCCTGTTTCACTACAAAAGCTATTTGTGAGCCTAGAATCGACCCCGAACCCCTAGAAAATATTATTCGGAGCGTTTTAGGGGCAATTTGGGAGTGAAATGGCTTTCTAGAAGAGGTTTCCATACTTAGTCAAATTTCTTGGATTTCACTGAGAGTCCTGAGCTTGTAGGAGCTCTAGGTCTAGCTTTGCTGGAGCTCTAGGTCTAGCTTTTCTAGAGCTAGCAAGGCTGAGGTTAGAGTGTTGAGGCTTGTTGGAGCTCTAGGCCTAGCTTGCTGGAGCTCTAGGCCTAGCTTGCTAGAGCTAGCAATGTTGAGGCTAAAGTGTTGAGGCTTGTTGAAGCTCTAGGCCTAGCTTGCTAGAGCTAGCAATGCTGAGGCTAGAGTGTTGAAACTTGAGGGTTGAACCTTGAGGGATGAAGCTTGAGTGCTGAAGCTTGAGAGATAAAGCTAGACTACTGAAGCTAGCCTTGCTAGAACTAGAACTGACCTAGAGGTGCAACACTTCTGACTCGGATCAGGGCCACTCTTGAGGTTTGCGGACTTGGGTCAGGCAACTCGGTCATCTCGGACCGCCACATGGCGTCTTGTGAGTCGTTGAAGGACTTATATTTTTGGGGTAGCATCAACAGTTAAGTGCAAAAGTGTGATATCAAGACAAATGGTGCACTAATTAGCCAAAATTTGGGCAAAATGCGAGTGTGCGAGGTCATACATATCATAATTTAAGGTTCAATAACTAGTATAAAATACTAATTATCATCCCCACAAGAATTTTAATTATTATCCTAATAGTTTGAGAGGGAAATTACTTTTATACTTTGCCCCCACAAAACCAAGATTCTATATCCATTCGTACTAGTGAATACATGGCAAACTTCAAGAGGACATCTATTTTGTAATTTATAATTAATTAGATATACGGTATGAGAAAAAATAAAACTTGCAACCATGATTTATTGGTTGGAACTCTTAACCAATAAATTATTCCGATTAGGTGGTGTCACATCAGTTATTTACACTCATACCACTCCAATGAATTTTTGGACGCAGAGCGTCATGTTTGAATCCATTTTATTTTTCTCTTATATGATAGTTTCAACCAATTAATATTAGATGAAATTCCTTATATTTCAATGCGGTATATCTATCCCTAAAAAATTCTTAATGATTTTTTGTTTCTATTTAATTATAATTTTTTTTGTCACATCTCATTTTTATAATATAAGAGACTGAATTTTATTTCCCCCATATCTAAATAAATGCCAGGAAACGTTGGTTTTGAGAGTGGCTCCTCTGTAAATAGATTAAAAACGGTTTACGTTTTCGTAATTTCACACGACATTGCCGGGAAATTATTTTTCTATTTTAAAATAAAAATTACATTTCCCGCCAAAACCAAAATCCCAAACGACCACAAAACCCCAGTTCGCTCCAAAATGCTCACCAGATTCACAGATTCAGAAACCAAATTCCACTGAAACCCATTCCCAGAACGTTCCAGCATGAAGATCCGGTCAGTGAAGCTCCGGGAAGCGCACAAACCTCCCGCCAATGGCCGCCCTTCCTTCTGCTCCGTCGTGTGGGACCAACAAGCTCAGCATCTGGTCACCGCCTCCTCCTCCGACCCCACAATCTCCATTCACGATCCTTTTCTTCCTTCTGCTCCTGCAAAGATCCTTCGCCATCATCGTGATGGCGTCACCGCCTTGGCGCTCAGCCCCAACTCCACCTGCCTCGCTTCCGGCTCCATTGACCACTCTGTCAAGCTCTACAAGTTTCCAGGTAATGCTTTTTATTAATTTTATTTTTCAATTTCTGCTGATTTGAGAAATTTTGCGGACATGGATAGGATTTAAGATTTATCTGTATGGATTTATTTTTCTTTTGGTTTCAATTTGATTGATCGGATGTGTGAAATGATTTGTAGGGCAGTTCTGATAATGTTGAATAAATCAAATTAGTTCTATTTCTGTCTTGAAATGATGAGTAAATTGCTTTACTTTTGGACTTTAGGTTCTTTGGGTAATTATATTTTTGTTAACTTTAATTTGTTGGCTTTAATATTTTGGTTTGATGCTGGAAATTAGGGGAGTTGTTTTCATGTTGAGGCAATAGCTAACCTGATAAAATGAATTATTAAATTCATTTTTATGTAATTCAAAATGTTCATCATTTCTTTTTGGTATTCTTCAGAAAAAAAATCACAAGTTTTTATTATAGAATAATTTTCTTTGATTCTATGTTTGAGTCTTTATGCAATTCAGCATGCTCAAATTTCATAATCTTAATATTTTCTGTTCCTCTGCTTTGATCTTTTCACATTTCAGCACGTCCATTTTGATTTGCAATTTTCATAGTTATAAGATTTCCTTGCATATTATTGCATTCGCGATCAAAAGCTTAGGCTATGTGAGGACTCTAATACCCAAGAGTTTTCTACTTAATATTATCTTTCTTTCCCTTTCTGATTACAAGTGTAAGTGTTTCTGCAGTTGGATTGAAGTATCATTTTGATATATAATCGACATTGATAAATATCTTATCAGGATTTGTTAAGAGTTTTAACCCATCTTCATATTGGAATCAAATTATATGTTTTATGAGCCAAAATTCTGGATTCCAGAATGCTCGAGAGTTATTGAGCTCCAAACTCGCTCCTTTTGTTTTTGTTTTCTGGACATAATTGTTATATTAACTCTAAATTTATATGCAAGTTACTTTGTTTTATTCTTGTGTACTACACCACACTGGACTGGCTTCAGCTTTGGTAGAAAACATTTGAACCATCTCTTCTGTTATTTAAAAATCCAAGCAATGACTTTAATAATCATCTTACAGTTACGTTATGCTTATTTTAAACTTCATGTCTCATTGATTTTCTTAAACTACTTTTGCCAGGTGGGGAGTTCCAGACCAATATTACTAGATTCACGCTGCCAATTCGTGTCCTTGCATTTAATAAATCAGGGAGCATGTTAGCAGCTGCTGGTGATGACGACGGCATCAAACTTATCAATACAATTGATGGTTCAATTGCTAGAGTTCTGAAAGGACATAAAGGACCAGTCTCTGGCTTAGCTTTTGACCTGAAAAATGAATGCTTGGCATCTATAGATTCCATTGGGACTGTCATTTTATGGGATCTTCTTTCAGGCAAAATGTTGCATACCCTTGAACGTATAGCTCCTGACACTGGTACAGACACTTCTGTAATGAATGTTCTTAGCTGGAGTCCTGATGGGGAGATCTTAGCTGTCCCTGGTTTGAGGAATGATGTAGTGATGTATGATAGAGACACAGCTGAAAAATTGTTTTCATTGAGAGGTGACCACACGGAGCCTATTTGTTTTTTGTCTTGGTCACCTAATGGAAAATACATGGCTACTTGCAGTTTGGATAGGCAAGTTCTGATCTGGGATGTTGATCAGAAGCAGGATATTGACAGGCAAAAATTTGATGAAAGAATATGTTGTGTGGCATGGAAGCCAATTGGCAATGCTCTAGCTGTAATTGATGTCATGGGAAAGTATGGTGTATGGGATTCAGTTGTTCCCTCATCAATGAAATCTCCTACCGAGGGTGTCAAGTCAAACAACAGTAATGGGCTCCTTTTGTTTGATGAAGAGGATCAAGAACCCAATTTATCCGGTTCTTTAAGTGATATGGGCGAAGATAGCCATTATGAATCTGAACCGCATAGCAAAAAAAGATTGCGCAAACAGTCTGAATATGATGAGAGTTTAGCTGATGATGATAATGATGAGTTAAGCTTACCTGCCAAGATTCCATCCCATAAGAAACCTTACCATGTAGAGAAGGAAGGCTTTGGCAATAGGTCCGAGAGGCCAAGAAGTACAATGGCACCTGCCAGGATAAAAATGCAAGAGCCTTTTCAGCCATGTGCTACCCCTTTGGAGCCAGGAAAAAGACGCTTTTTGTGCTATAATATGCTTGGAACTATAACTTCAATTGAACATGACGGATACTCCCATATAGAGGTAGAACGTCTTTGCATGATTGTAGATTTTTTCAATGAGATACAAACCTGCTACTTTGGTAGGTGGTTTGGCCTTTTCCCAATTATATCGACTAATGTTTATTTGCATCTTTTACATATAGATTGATTTTCATGATACTGGAAGAGGTCCACGAGTTCCATCAATGAGTGATTATTTTGGGTTTACAATGGCTTCATTAAATGAGAATGGAAGTGTGTTTGCTAACCCTTGCAAGGGTGACAAGAACATGAGTACTCTCATGTATAGGCCATTTAGTAGCTGGGCAAATAATAGTGAGGTTAGTTATTCGGCCTCCTTGAAATTATTTTACTTTATGTTTACACATCTGAACATGCTGACATTCTACATTTCATGAGAGAAAAATGTGAAGTTTAACTGTATGCTGACTTCAATTTTTCCTGCAACCATAGTGGTCAATGCGATTTGAAGGAGAAGAAGTGAAGGTTGTCGCACTTGGTACTAGTTGGGTTGCTGCAATAACAAGTCTTAATTTTCTTCGCATCTTTAGTGAGGGTGGCTTACAGGTTTGTCATCAAAATTCTGCTCCATGATTTGTTAAGTTTATATACTTTGAACAACCAGTCTTGCCTTTTCCCATATGTTCCAGAATCATGTTAGTTTCTTATTAAGATCCTCGAGCAATGTACCTCATACAGCTGCAAATACAGAAAATAATGTTTCTCATGAAATAACTTGCAAGAGGCAGAACTATTAGAATGTGAATGAGTTTTATTCTGAGTACTAGTTGGGTGGTGTATATGAGTACTTCATGGTACTCAGTTTTATTCCCTGTCAATTTTCATGGATGCATGAGTATAGTGATTTCTAAGGCTAAAACAAGACTTTTGCAGTGTATTCATTATTTGAACTGTAGGAAGAACAGCTTGCAGTTGCATTTACACTTAGTTTCTGGGATAACTAGATATATAATTTTGTTCATGCAAATCAATGGATAAACCTACTCGCACCAGTGCCCATGTTTCTGATTATATGGCAAAACAATAAACCACCCGTTTTCTAAATGATCTTTCTGTTCGTCTTGAGCTCATAATTTACCCATAGAAATTGTTGTGTTTGTTTTCTTGGCATCTGTACATGACCGTTTTACTAAATGATAAATGTTCTTTGATGCAGAGACATATCATCTCCCTTGATGGGCCTGTGGTGACTGCATCAGGCTTCAAGGATGAACTTGCAGTTGTAAATCATGCATCAGACTGCCTCCCCTCGAGTGATCAGGTTTGTAGTAAAGTTTGTAGAGTATGATATTCTAGAATTTATTGATTCATCTTAAATCAATCTGACCGACTTTGATATCACTTTGTAGTGGATATATTCATTAGTAAAATCCTTAATATGATATTGTTAAGTTTTCACTGAATAAAATCATGAACCATTTTATTAGAAAAGTTACTTTTGTAGCTTGACACTATTATAGTAATATGTTGGTAAATAGCTTGAGTTTGTTATTTTTTGAAAATAAAAAAATTATTCCGATGCATGCAGGTACTAGAGTTTAAAGTATTCAATATATTGAAGGGGACACAACCACAAAGAGGTCGCCTTCCTTTATCTCCTGGCTCACATCTGATATGGTTTGGATTTAGTGACGATGGCCATTTGAGTTCTTATGATTCTAAGGTATTCTCAGCTCTAGTCTAAAAACCACTAGATGCCTAAAACTATATATCAATGTTGGTTATGAGTTGAGTGAACTTTGTAGGGTGTGCTGAGAGTGTATACAAGCCAATATGGTGGAAGTTGGCTTCCTCTCTTCAGGTTTGAAATCCTGCAACTCAAAAATACTCTGATTTCCTAAATTGAATTATCTTATTACTGCATTTCAGTCTTGGAGTATTTATAATACAGATCTGTATTATGCAGTGCTAGTACAGAGAAGTCCAATGAGAACTATTGGATTGTAGGGTTGAATGCAAGCAAGTTGTTTTGCATTGTCTGCAAACATCCTAACGTGTTTCCGCAGGTAGGATTTAGGATGACCTCCACACTTTGTGCTTTACCTTATCAATCATGCATTCAACCAATTAACAGTATGTCTACTCATTTTCAGGTGTTGCCTAAACCTGTCCTCACCTTACTAAATTTTTCTTTTCCTATTGCATCCTCTGATCTGGGATCGGAAGCTCTTGAAAATGAGTTTATCTTGAACAGCACACATCTCTCACAGGTTTGTAGTACAAGTTGTTATGTTCGATCTTCCATTAGTTTGTGATCTATCTTAATAAAGGGATTCAAGTTTTATTCTCTCAGAATTCAGGTTACGTCCGTTGTCCTATGTTCCTTCTGAATGTTCAACTGCTAACTTTCTTGAGATCCTTGTAAACTTGCAGATTCAGAAAAGAATGGAAGAAATGGCTTGCTCAGGTTTGGACACTACTTCACTTGACGACGAGGCATTTGCTGTAGAAGCGGCTCAAGATAGATGTATCTTGAGGCTTATTGCATCCTGCAGTAATGGTGAGTCTTTACTGTATACGAGGACTGTGGAATGTAGCTTCATTCCCTTCTGTACAATCTAGGTCGTAAGAAAATAAAATGCTTTTCAAGTCCCTGTTTTCTCTGGCTTATGGTTGTTATTTTTCAGGTGATAAGCTTGTCAGAGCAACTGAACTTGTGAAGCTTTTGTCAATGGAGAAATCAGTAAAAGGAGCTATAAAGCTCGTAACTACCCTGAAGCATCCTAATTTGGCCGAACGTTTCAGCAGTATCTTGGAGGTAGAGCTAGACCTTGCCTTGAACTAGAGGTGCCAATTTCTGGTTTGGGTTGAAAATGCCTAACCAGAACCCATAAGGATTTCTGGTCCTTTTGGGTCGGTTTTCAGATTTCGGGTTTACCCGATTCAATTTCTGAATTACATTGGATAAATCTGACCCATCCAAAATTGGTCAGATCAGATTTTTGGGGTTGGATTCAAATTGCTGGCTCTAGCCCAGACCCGCCCCAAGTGAGGGTTGGGTTGTGGGCTGTGGGTTAGGTTTTACATGCAAATCATTCTGGTTTGTCATACCCAACCCGCAATTTCCTCATGAATCCAGCTTGTAAATTGGTCGGGTCCATTTTATGTGACCCTAACACCCAAAAATATGGGTCAGGTTTTGGGTGCCCGCAGATTTGAGTCCAATTGCCAGCTTAAGTTGAAATAATCAGATTTAAAGGTTTCCTGTTTTGTTACTCTTTCTGGCCTCT
Source organism: Pelargonium cotyledonis (assembly GCA_036897625.1). NCBI lineage: Eukaryota > Viridiplantae > Streptophyta > Magnoliopsida > Geraniales > Geraniaceae > Pelargonium > Pelargonium cotyledonis. The sequence continues at coordinate 7,595 of JAYMTA010004769.1, forward strand.
TTGCAGGAAAGGTTACTCAATGAAGCCAAGCCAAATATAGATAAGCCATTGCCAAACTCAAACTTCAATGCATCCATCGGAGCTAGAGTCACTTCCATTTCAACTGAAAGAACTAAAATATCAGACTCAGATATGTCAGTAAACAAAGCTAAACCACAGGACGTCTCTAAAACCGGAAAGGAGAAAACAGAATATCGAGCTCCTTCTGTCGTAGAGAATGGGGAGCCAACGAGTACAGATGCTAATAAGCAATCTCAGCGACCGGCTAATCCGTTTCTAAAACCATCAAACAATCACGAGAAGGTTAAGCCAGAAGGGGAAGTAAATCAGGTACAGCCTCAACGACCATCAAATCCATTTTTGAAGTCTTCGATCAAGTGAATGTCATCTACATAGAATGACTTGGGTAGTGTCTGGATTAAAATTTTTGGAATGGGAATGTGAATGAAGAAAGAGATTTTCATTCCTTAGCTATTCTCGTGAGCAAAATATCATAATCCACGCATGAACAATGAGAATTTCATTTTTGTTTCGAATTTTTCACATTCCTGAACAAAAATTATAATTCAAACGCTACCATCAAGTTATAGACAAGTATGTTTCAATCCAAGGATTTTTATGGTGTATGAATAATTCAAGTTTGTTGTAGTATGTGTTGTAGATACGACGAAGTATTTATGTAATTAGCTTATTGTTAAAAGATTAGGGACTCTTTTGGATCACAAGTATATGTAGATACTCATTTAGGGTTGGAAGTTGTCTTCTATTTGTACATGCCTATTAGGTTTGATATTTTCAACTATTTTTTTCAAAAATTACTAATATCCATCAACGAATTGATTTCATCACTGCTACTACAAATACCAATTTTAGTTCAAACAAAGTCAAATTGTGAAATGTTTTGAAATTAAACTACTGAATTAAAATAACAAAGGAGAGGTTACTAGACAACTACATTTGTCCATCTAATGGGATGCAATCAATTTCCTAATTTTTGATTGCTTCAAATTGCTACGCTAGCCAACACTACCTTATTCATCTCCCATCTAATTTGTGGAATTTACTCCAAGCTAAAGCTCAACCCATATTTCAATACTGAAAGGTATTATAATCAAGTAATCTCATGGGTTAAAAATGTTTTTCATGCACATAATAAGCTAAATAATCAATAGTCTATCTTTAGGTCGATTATCACTCCTTAGTTCAAGTGTGATGCGCCTGTTTTTCACGGGTCAACATGGCACACTAGATTGTAGTTGTCATCTTGTTCAGGCGTTAAAGAATTTTTCTAAGTATGAAATTCTCTAAGTTTTTAGTCTCTCTTGTCCAATGCCGATGTCCAATGTCAAGATTCGTCGGCGATGTCCCTCAGACCTATGGCATGTGATGGCAAACACACTAAAGAACAAGCTACCCGGGGTGTTTCTGAGATGCCACCTCAGGGGTGAGAATGAGATCTCGGCCGGGATATTCGAAGCTCCTAAGAGCATTTAAGAGAGAGAAACTAATATTGAGAGAATGAAGGAACGTAATCTCTTATCAAGAAAATGATTTATATACTTTTTATCATTTTTGACAAGTGTCAACATGTGATTAGCCTATGACAATATGGAGTCCACTTCGGGAGGCTCAGAGGAGTACCAGTCCTTCAGGTTTGATGGAGTGGATGAGCGAAGTCTTTGGAGAACGCAAGGGGTGTGCGAGTTAAAACGATGTCGCGACATACATGTTTGGTGCTACGACATGGATTCTATATGTGCGAGGAGCTGCACAAAGCGTAGGTCAGACAAACGATGCCACAAGACTAAACGAAGCTACGAGATGGAACGATGTCGTAAGACGGAATGATGTCGCGAGATGGAACGATGTTGCGAGGTGGAACATATAGTTATTGTCTTGCACTTGCTCAGGTGGGGAATTCGGATGAGTAGTCCCACGCTACCCATACTTAGAGAACTTTCAGACTTTGAACTTGATGAGGCGAGACCGTGGTTCTTTTAGGTCATCCAGTCATCCAAGGGGGTTCGCGAAGGGCCCTTAGGTCTCGTAGCATTCGATCTTCCAATGGGTTTCGTATGGGGGCCCTAGGGTCTTCCATCTCCTCTAGGAGGTTGATTTTTTTTTTCTAAGTGTGGAACTTAGCTTCGGGTGGAGGCTTATCTTGGAGAGCCTTGGAGAGGTCGCGACAATAATCTTGAAGAACCTTTGTCAAAATAAACTTGAGAAGCAGACGGTTTTGCTTATTTTGACACTTAGTCAAATTTGGAGTTAGCTCAGTGCCTCGTGCCCTTAGAGTGATGTAGGTCGGACTAAGAGTTTGACGCGAAGCTAAGTTACCTGTGAGTTGGTCCACACAGGATCACCTTGGTCTCTAGGGGTGTCATCCGTGTAGGTTGGCACCGCACGAGTGACTATCCCCTTAAGGATAAGAGTTCGACGATGAGCGAGGTAGCGCGTGAAATGATCAGCGTAGAATCATCTTGGTCTCCATGGATGCCATCCGCATTGGTTAACACTGCACGGGCGACTATCCTCTATAGGGAAAAGGGTTCGATGTGGAGTTATGTTGCACGTGAACAGATCTGCATAGGATCATCTTGTTCTCTATGGCTGCAATCTACGTAATTTCACACTGCACGGGAGACTGTCCAATAAAGGAAAATGAGTTCGACGCGAAGCGAGGTCGAGCCTGAACTGATCTGCAAAAGATCATCTTGGTTTCCATGGGTACTATCTGCGTCGGTTGACACCATATCGGTGATGGTATCCTTAAGGTAAATGATTTTGACATGGATCGAGGTCATGCATGAACTGATTTACAAAAGATCATCTTGGTCTTCTTGGATTCCATTTGCGTAGGTTGCACTGCATGGAAAACCGTCCCCTTAAGGACAATAAGTTTGGCGCTAAGCGAGATCACGCGCAAACTGATCCGCGTAAGATCATCATGGCCTTTATGGATGTCATCCACGTAGGTTGACACCGCACGAGAGACCGGGGTCAATGCAAGCACACTTGGATGATGATGTGTTCAGTTTTCTTGTCCAAGTGTAAGAAAGTAACCTAAAATATTCTAAGTCTTGAGTTGGTCGGTCGTCTACGTAGCTTGGTCGTCCTGGTAATTGTCCACCTGCAAGGACCAAACACCAAAGAATGATGACCCAGGTTGTGGATCTGGGACACCGCCTCCGGCGTGAGAGTAAGTCTGTGAAGATCACAAGGAAGCTCTAGAGAGCTTTTTAGAGAAAGAAAGCTAGAGAAAGAAAGTGTAAAATGAGTTGTGAGAGATCCTCCTCTCTTAGAGAATGGGGTATTTATATTAAACCATAAGAGTGCCATATGTCGTCGTGTGATTGGCTGAGAATGGAGCGGACCCCACTTGGGAGGCTTAGGATTTTGGTTGACTTTGGTTGACACCTTTGCGTGCCGGTCGGACGAAGTCGACCTCTCACTTTGTCCCACAAGCCAGGAGCGAGCGATGAAGACCTTGGAAGCCTATGTCGCGCGTGACATGGTTCCTATCCCTTAGAGTGGCTCCAGCGTGGCCGAGGCGATGTGGGGCGCAAGCGTGCATCCAGGACGACCTAGGCGACGGTCCAGCTTTTGAAGCGTTGTGATTGCTTGTCATGGCCATGAGAGAGAGCTCAGATGGACATGGGTATGGCTTGGAAGCTATGGGACATCTGCACGTTGGCTTGGTTGGGCGCCAGATGCCTATGGGTCTGCGGATGGATGGAAGGGAAGGAAGGACGTGGACAAGTGCACGGGCGCGGATGGGCACATGAGCGCGGATGCACGGACAGGCGCATGGGTACAGACAGATGAGTGACCTTCTACGGTAGAAGATGGGCGTCCCGCGGATCTGCACGAACAAGCGTGTCCATCCGTGAATAAGAGTGGGTGTGCCGCAGCCCATACAGACGATGTCAGACGGGCTTGGTGGTCCCTTGGGTTGATTTGGGATGACCTCACATGCGCTTGGACGAACACGGATGGAGTGAGGCGTCCGCGGAGGCATTGGACCGCACCGTACGGACCATGGCATGTCAAGCTTGTAAGAACTATGGCGTGTGGAGGGCTTGTACGGAGCTTGGTGGTGCGGTTTGGGGGTGTTGTGCATGCATGCAAGGTGTTGTGAGTGTGTATGGACAATGGCTCATTTTTTGGAATGAGGGGTGTTGTACAAAGGGTGGCCATGGGTTGGTCATGTGTACGGACGGTGGCTCATTTGTTGGAATGAGGGGTGTGAGTTTAGAAAGTGTCCATGGGTTGGTCATGTTCAAAGCATGGCTATGGGCTTGTGGGATTTGGGAGATAGTGGCCGACACGATGAAGTGGAGAAAGCCATGGTCGTGGAAGCTTGGTCATTGGCTCGAGCAAGGAGGAGAGAGACGAGTTGGTAAGGTTGTGGTTGAATAGATAAGAGGGATCGGTCATGGTCTGTACCGTATGGACCTTGGCCGTCTGGTCACGGGTATGAACCATGGCCGTCTGGAGGGTACGGCCTTGAGTAGGAGATGGTCAGCTCATTGTGTTCACGGGTTGATAGTGTGATCGTCGCGGCGAATGGAGCTTGGAGAGGAGAGAAGCATTGGTCGTGATCATAACTATTGACCGGAAGCCCGGAGC
>JAYMTA010004770.1:0-12222 GCA_036897625.1 Pelargonium cotyledonis
CATGAGGGGATAATATCAACCCCTAACTTACCATTTTCTTTCATGGGCTTGGGCCAATTAAATGGCCAAATAGGAAATGACCCAAACCCAACAGAGAGCACACCGTGCGCTTTCTCGTGCTGATAAAAACGGAGATGGATATGTAAGTGAGGACGAAATTGAAGACCTTTTGGTCTATACTTTTGGTCGTGGTTACACTACTAAATAAAAGAGCCATATATGTACATATAGTCCATTTGCAATTTGGGTTTTTAGCTAGCTAGTCTCTGTACAACTTTAATTCTGGCTTTGCTTTATTTTGATAAATGTTGTGTTGTGTCCTTCAAAGCTGTAGCTTCCTTTTTCTGTAGTTTTGGAGATGGAAACATGCAATTGATCGATTTCAACTCCTCTCAACTAGCATTGTTGTTACTAATTTATGTCTTTCTCAATATGTCGTCTTCCTATCCCATTAAATTATGTCACTCATTCGTCACGCTTTCCAAATATTTCGACATGTCAAATTTCTCCTTTTCGGAGATAGACACGTTAGAAAGCACGTTTTTGACGTTGGATATATGTAAAGAAACACGTTTCATTGTTGAACGAAATCATTTTTAATATTCATTTCAATAATTTAAATTATGTGAAAATTAAAAAAAAAATGTCTAAACAAAAATTGAAAACTCTTTATCATTCATATGTATGAAATATGTACATGTATTGAGCTATTGGGTTTAAATAGTTTTTTTCAATAGTATAATATAAGCCGCATATTTTTATATAAAAAAATTAGTTTAAAGTGTGTGTCCACTTCTTGTAAAATTGTTAGCATCATTCAAAACTACACTTTTAAAATTGTTTTTCTTCCATAAGTTTGTGAATATATGATTTATTTTTTTTAATGGAAAATGGAGTTTATTTCGTCCCAGCAACCAGGAAAAGGTTGTTGCAAATTGGCCCGAAAGGCTTATCTAGAATTTGATTTGTAGCCTAGAGTAAAGCTTAGTTTTAGATATAAATTAACCTTAAGACAATATTCCTCCCAATTAAAGAATCAAGCGACTCTAATTAACTATCAAAGTAACGTATTTTCAGAAAAAAAGGAAAATAAATAAATAAAAAAAAAAAATCAAAGTAACGTACTTTCAGAAAAAGAGGAAAATAAATAAATAATAAAAAAAATCAAAGTAACGTTTCTTGCTCTAAAAAGACACCTGTAAAAGGCTAACATAGATATCGCGGAGAAAAAAAAAATATTCCTTTACAAACAAGTTGGTTCACAGGCTTTCTATTCTACCACATCCACTTTCCTGAATTTTTAGGTACAAACGCATTTATAGAATTGTTTCAAGTTAAAATAATTTTGTTAACTTTTTGATATAGGCCTGAAATTAAATGTAGTTTTTGTACATATAAGTTGCGGTCTGGCTCCTATTGAGAGGTTTTCCTGAGTTTGTAGGGTTTTGGTGGCTGCTGATTGGAGTTTTGCTCTGTCAGTGGGCGAAGGCAACTGGGGTTTTGCTTCGGCAGTAAGGAGTGACGAGAGAGATTCTGAGGGCTTGTGATCTTGGAGAGGGTAGAAGAAGCGCAAGGGGGTCTAGGAGCAGCAGTGTGCAGGTTATAGAGGAGGTGTCAGAATCTGAAGCTCGGAGTCTGGCAGAGCAGACGCTGGGTAGAGATTTGGCGAAAAATTGGCGTCGAACAGAGCATTTTTCTCTACCGGTGACAGAAAATGGAAGAAAACGAGAATATATTATTTATTGTTCCAGTAATTGTAGTTGTGCTTCGGCATCTTTGCCGGATCGGAGGTTGGCTGGGAAAAGAAATGGCTTCAGCACCTTTGCCGAGGCTGATGGTGTAGAGCAGGAGTTTAGTTGGCGGCGTGGGGTCCAGTTCATTGTACGTCGTCAGCCTTACGAATATTGAATGATTTTGGGCGTCTCTGGAGCCCGAATGAGGCTAGGGTAACACCGAGGCCCCTTCTCAGCTGCGCAGGTTTTATTTTTGGGGATGTATGGCTAATAGGGTCCTACAAGGTTTTATCTTGTTTTAGTCGGTTTGCGTTTCGGTTGGTTAGGGTTTGTTTATTTTGTTGTTTTAGTTTTGTGTTTCCTGTATCTTGTCACTGCTATTGTGCTTTATCCTCCGTGAAATGAAAACGATTTCGTTTCGATCAAAAAAATATAGACCTAAAATTATTGATTTGAAAAACTCTCTTTTCTCTCTAGAAATCCTAGTTGTCGCCGCTCCTAGTCCTTCATCAACGTTTTCTCTTTGAGCCACCGCCGAATTTGTTGCTGATCGACGGTGGCTCAATTTTGTCAACATACAAGTGGGCGTTGTCTCATCTAGACGGCGAGTAGTTGGAGTTCTTGCATTCACAAGTTTAGTTTTTTCAGGTGTCGTGTGTGGAGCGTTTTATGTTTGTATTTTGGTTTCGTTGGCCCCCATGGTAGGTCCAGGTCACGGACAAGCCAGTTTCAAGCAGTCTGGTCCGGAAAGATTCTGCGATCTCAAGATAAAATCAGGTTTCGAGATGCACGTGTAACAAGTGGTATGATGCACATCAATCATTTTAGACTACTATAAAAAATTTACCATATTTCAATAAGGTTAATCATTTCAAGAGATATTCTCCCTCTATCTATGATATGATCACTTCAATGTTTCCTTGATTGACACCTAAAATTTTCCAAGAAAAGAAAATGGTTTCATCAATCAGTGATCAAGTTGCAAGTGTGAGTGTGTGAGTTTGATTCCATATGGCAATCCCAATCACAATTCTGCACCTGAAGAGGCGTAGAATAAACGAAGAAGCATAGTTGAAGATGAACCAATTATCTTAAAAGAATATTCAAGGATTGACCGGTAAGCTAGGGACGAATTATTCTACATCTTTTCCATGAAAACGTTGGATCAGAAACTAGATATTAAGCAGGGTCTTCGTTCCTTTTTCCAAGAATAATTTGATGCTTTGTCTGTTTATTTATATATCTTATGTATGTGTTGGGTTCATAATTGTTCACATGTATAATATACTGTACCTATTATTTGAAATTTGAATTGGACCAAGACTAACCTATTCATCTTTTGAAAATTTTGGATATTTGTATCTTTAAATGTCAATCAACCAAAAGGTGTGCTATAGGATGTGCATGCAACGTGTAGGGAATAGGGAATTCACATTAGGAGAATGGTGATGCAATGTTTATATGACGTCAGCTAGTGACGTTTCAAAGCATTTTTTTCAATTCATGTCACATTAATTTTTTCGATGTTTCTCAATTCATTCATGGAATCCTAAAGCTTCTGAAACAGTTATATGTGTGTATACTATTTTGAAACAATTATATGTGGGGTTTCAGGTCGTGTTAAGTTTTTAGACATGAATTAAATGTGTTGAATCGAAGAAATTTGTCTGGTCCGACTTAAAAGTTGGTCGGAATATTAGATCGGATGTTCACTGAATCGGATGCAAAATTGTAAGCTCTAAACATAAATGAACAAAGACTAAGAGCTTGATTTGTAACACTCTAACATAGACACTAATGCCAAAATGCTAGGAGGTCCGCGTAAAAATTGATGAGTAACATCGCCACTTTTGTAATGCCTATCCATTGATGACTAGTGATTTTGGAGTGTTTATATGAAGTTATGGTATTTTTTTTTCACACGGAAAATTTCATTGATTATAATTTGAGTCGATCAGATCGTACATACAGCTTACACGAATACGATCACTGTTTTTGCACTCTGCAAACTGATATCGTGGGTCACACATACAAAGTAGCATAAAAATTAAAGGAGAAGATCAACTCACATGCAATAAAATCCAAACAGCGGTATTATATGCTGCCAAAATGTTTATCATCTAGTCATTTAATTTTGTATCTACGCAAAGAAGCAAACCAAATAGCGAAAAAGTAAGGTTCAAACTCAAGGGTAGTGGAGCGGTTGACAACACATGTTGCGTGAGTGAAAATAGCGTTTACGTTTAATCCTCGCTCAACACGCATGTGAGGAGAGGTTAAGACTTTAACTGTGAACAAACCTTGAATGAGAATTAGTTTGAGTATGATAGAACAACTTAAAAAGTGTCAACCGCTAGTGTGCAGACCCCGCTAATGAACTGAAAAAATAACGTTTAATGCCCCAAATTGCAGACAATAAATTACATTTACAAGACTCATTGGGCCTTAAGCACATTATTTGTTCCCCCTTTTTTTTAGGGGTCTGAGTGCCTAACACTCACATTTGTAGCCCGAATGGTTGATAAACCCACAATATAATTTAGCTAATTGCTCCTTCCTTTCCTTCTTTTCCATTTGGCCCACTTTATATTTAGGCCTTCCTTTTCGTGTTACCAACCTTAAGCCCAACGCTTCAAATTCAAAACACAATTATTTTCGAAGATTATTTTTAATTAAAATAAAGAATAGAGTTTGCATATAATGAATAATTTAGGAATATATATACATCATGTGAATCAATCTACTGAAGTTAGGTGAATCATACACTCAAACGAATTATAATTTTGAAATAGTGGCTGGAAAAATTCCAAAATTTAATATTTATTAATTTTCATGTATGGACAGATCTGTAGAGTATTTTTGGATTCAATATTTCTTCCTTCATTAATACTATAAAATTCGAAATTGTTGTTAACTACTTATTCAAAAATACACAGTATCTCCATTTTACCTTACACGTGTGATAGAGATATTTTCCGTACCCCACCCAACATGTAAAATAATCACTCTTGTTAATGTCTATAAAATCAACACTCTAATCTTGTGGACTGATTATAGATAAAATTATCAAGTAGGCTACTAGGCTTTATGTAGGCGTGCTTGAATGTTAATCAAAGATTCTGCTAATCCTATCATTTTCAATCTTATATATCTTAATTAATTAGGCACAAGGCAAAGCCAAATAGATGCCTTTCTTATCCGAATTAAACTCTGAAGTTGATTTCAAACTTTTAAATGCACTGTCAGGTTAAACTATTTTTTTTTTGCTTTTCTTAACACGAGTTATTAACAGTGGGCCCGTAATCATATCGTCTTCAGATTAATTCACATTCAAGCTCAAACGAACTAGATGGTTGCTAAAATTTTATCTAAATCGTTTTAACGAAACTGTATTAATTTTTTAACTTAAAAGTTTAATTTAAAACGACTTGTGTCGGTTGATGTACATGTTTGATGGTTGTAAGCTACATTTGGTCCATTAGCATCAGCTGGCTTGTCATATTTTGCTGATGTGGCAAAATAGTTGTAAGAAATTGTTGACGTGTAATCAAAGAATTGGTCAAACAATTTAGTTACAATTGTAGTATTGTGTAGGACAATATACCCCAAATCGTTTTTCTAATTTTACCTCTCCCACGACTTGTATATCTATTTATACTTTTTACTCAAAACCATAACTGGTCTCTTATACACCAACAAAGGAGGTAACATTTTGAATGAGAAAATCAAAGCTCAATGATTTAAATAACCCAAGAATTTCCTAATATTTGATGAGCACAGCAGTTGTAGAATTGGGACCCTATTTTAACCAAATATCTACACCAAACTAAACATATACCATCCATTCATATTCCAACCACACAATTTTCTTCTAATTAGGTACCATTAATTTACATTTCAAAAATTGGAATAAGAATGGAAATCCAAGAATGAAAATAGAAGTAAGATTCTTATTTCAGCGGCCATTTTCATAAACAATTTTTTCTTATCAAACCATGAGCAATATATAAGAATCTCATTCTCATTTATATTCTTATTTTCATTCTAAACAAAAATTCTACTCTAACGTTTCTTGTGCCGGCGGCAACTGAATTCAAATTTATATTTTGTGATTTACTTCAACTCTAACGTGACTCGCCGTTTCATCAGCCTAGCATACCGCAACATCTTAGGCAGAGAATTTTCATGAATTCATAAATTTATTCATGCCTTAACAAGAGCTTGATTCCTTTACTTGATTAATTAACAACTTTTGTAGTTAATTAGGACTATAACTAGTTTATTTGTATCCATAGAATTAAATATGTATATATATGTGTGTGTGTGGCATCCTGAGTTCCAAAGTAGGAACATCATCTAGAATAAAGAATGTTGAGTGGCCATTGTTTGGTAGAATTGAAAAAGATGGCAAGAAACAATGTACAACAAAATCGGCCCCTAAAAAAAGTCATGCTAGTTAGCTTTGGCAATAAAATATTTGAAAGTTGAATTGAAATTGTGAACCATGTTTATTTGTTGAAACATATGGTCAAAATATAATTTTATATTAGGCACTAAAGAGAGAAAAAAAACATAGTATAAACATATGAACTCTCCTCCATATTTTCGGCATACCTTGTATCGAAACAAACTATCATAAAGATCTGCAAATATTTTCCACTGCAACAATATTCAATATTGATAATGGCAATCAAGAGCCGAAGCATTTCTTGCGCCGGAGGCAACTGCGAAATGACAACTGAGGAGTTCAAGCTGTGGTTGAAGAGATTTGACGGCAACAGAGATGGAAGGATAAGCCGGGAAGAGCTGGAGGACGCCGTTTACTACGTCGGAGGATGGTTTGCGAAGAGGAAGAGCAAGCAGGGAATGCGATCCGCCGACGCCAACGGAGACGGATTCATAGATGTTAACGAGATCAATAACCTCAAAGAGTTTGCACAAAAGCATTTGGGTGTCAGAATTGTAAACTTTTATTGAATAATATATCTCTCTCTGGCCATGTAACTAATTACTTCCATCTTTTGTTACTACGATTTTCAAGTGAAATATGTATACTTCTCATTGAGCTACATGTATTATGCAATTAATTATACTGCTGATATATTTTGCATATTCTACCATATACATGTCTCGTTTCAATTTAGAATTCATGATATATGCATCCAATTCCCTTACCAGTGCACCAAAGTTTAGGAACAATTGTACGATCTCATATGATCTCATTCCTGTTTTTAACTTTTTGGGTGGACCTGAAAGATAAATATGATCTCGATTTTAACTTTTGCGAGTGATCCAATATGAGAAGATATAGTGTCTAAGTGGACACGAAGATTGGTGAAATGTTTTATAAAAAGCCTAAATAAATGAGTAAATAAGCCCAATTAAGTTTACGAATTGTACAATCGCTGCAACTAAAAGCTCAAACTTACAAATGAAGAGAGATAGATAGGATCTCATACCCGTTTTTAACTTTATGGGTGGACCGAAAAAAATAAACATGATCTCATTTTCAATTTTAACTTTTATGGGTGACCCTATATATATATATAAGAGAAGATAGAGTGTCCAAATGGACTTGAAGATAAGTGAAAAGTTATATAAAAAGCTTAAATAAATGAGTAAATAAGCCAAATGAGAGAAAATAGATATAAAATTTAATTATACAAATTTTGAGGTTGTCAAGATTTAAACCTAAGTATTGAGATCACATAATTTATGATATTATGTTAGAGAACTGACTCAACAAACAAACATTTAAACTTCTAGTTCGTTTTATTTTCTGTTTATTAACTCGTTTGTGCACATAAGCTTCAGATGGAGTCTGATTAGAAAGAAATAATTTTCTTAAAAAAATAATTCCTAAATTATTGAAGAGTTTTTAATTTTGAGAAAACCTAATTCTTTAGGTAGTGTCCCCTAATTTATTACTCCCTCCATCCCAAAATGAGTGTCATGTTTCTATTTTTTGCAAAAATTAAGAATTACAAGATAATTTAGTGTGTTTCCAATATAACCCTCACTTTCTCCACCTACACCACATGTGCACCCCATGTGCAAATTTGCCCATGTGCATAAGTGATAAGGGTAATATAAGAAGAAAACTAATATAATAGCATAAAAATATAAACAAGACACTTATTTTGAGACAAAAAATTTAGACAAACAAGTCACTCATTTTGAGACGGAGGGAGTATAATGAGATTATCTATGTTCTAGGAAATTTTTTAATTGTCTCCTATGAATACGTTTATCATGTAAGTAGTAACTGTGAAAGTGTGGAAAAATTTAGTGTGAGCATACACAAAGAGATGACAAGAGTCAATTCTCTATTTGTTGTAATTTTAGAGCAATCTTAGGTGGTACGTCCTCCACGGTTGAGTCTATTGTATCTATTAAATCCAATAAAAGTAAATGCAAATAGCTAGTTGACGTACTCTAGTTGTCAAATCACGTATATCCATCTATTTGTGGTCGAATCTGTGTTTGATTATTTTGTTGGACTAAATCAAACATTATGTTACATTAACATGTAAAAATAAGACATAATATGACACCGTTTCAATGTGTTTATTTTGACCGAGATAGAAGAGGTTGATCAACCATATAAATGGATACGTATTGACAATCAAAATTTATACCAGATTTGATACAAACAGTAATGATTTGATAATATATAGTACGTAACATGTACGTAGAATAGGTTGAATCTAATTCCACGCTAACTGAGGATAGACTTTTTAGCCTGTCTGTCACAAGACAAGTTGCCATATATATAGCAATAGATATCAGTCCTTCTCTTTGGATATTATTTATGTTGGAAGATATGATACTGAATAAATTTGGTGCTGTACACACATACACGTACTTTACAATAAATCAAGATTAATATCTTAATTAATCAACACCATATATCGTAATCTAATCAACAACAAAAAAAAATGATCAATTGACATATATAAATGGTACTAGTATTAGTATATATGTTAAACTAGCACCCAAGCTTGATTTGCTTTCTAAAGACAATTACTTAATTGTACCCAAATTGGAGGTGGCTGGAATATTGAATCTGTAGAAAGCAAACCACTAAATTAGTTAATTGCACCTTTCATGTGAACGCATAGAGCACAAATAAATACACAAACTCTGTGTGTCCGTAGAGAATGATTTTATAGTAATATCGCAAATTGTTGTAATATCGTTTGTGTAGTTAAGTTTATGGGTTAAATTAGGTCTGGCAATTCGTGCGTGTCGTGTTCGTGTCGTGCTGGAGTTTTTTTGTGTGATGCACGACCCAGCACGAACACGATACGTTTAGCAATCGTGCTGCACAGCCCAACACGAACACGACATGATTATGAACACAAAACACGAACACGACACGTTAATACGATAACTAAATGAGTTATGTTGACACGACATGAGTAACATTTTTAAGTGAATGAGTGAGGGTTTGCATGTTTAGCACGACACGACCCAACACGAATAAATTCACAAAGATGAAAAATAAAAGAGGTTGTATTGCAAATGGTAATATGATATAACATAGGGTTATATTTTAGGTAATTTTACTATTGAATCATTAATCGTGTCGTGTCGTGTCGTGCCAATCGTGTCGTGTCGTGTCGTGCATGTAGTGGCACGATTAATTAATCATGCGTGCGTGTTTTATGGGCTCAACACGAACACGACACGTTTATTAATCGTGTTGGGTGGCCCAACACGAACTCGACACGATTGGTAATTTTTTGAGCCCAAACACGCTTATTTCGTGTCGTGTCGCGTGTTATGACCCAAATTGTCAGCTCTAGGTTAAATGGTTAATTGTGGCTTTCCATTGGACTGTTTTTTTTTTCGGTTTTGGCATCTAATTAGGGTTTAGTATGGTTTGAGCACTTGGACTTCTATATTTTTTTTTATTAAATTAACTAACGTTATTGGTTGTACCCGATTTTGATGTGTCATATCAGTTTAGGGTGATACGTCATCATCATATCACCTAAGAATTTAGTTCGTGTAAGCCTCCAATTGCGGTAGATGGAACGAAAACGTTTCATTTTTTTTATAGATAATCACACCTGAAACGATGTTGTTTTGACATTCTTGCCTAAAAGATTTAAATAAAACGCTATCATTCCATCTATCACAGTTGGACTCTAATGTGTACTGTGACATGGTCTAAAATTTTAGGTGGCATGATGATGTGTCCCATCAAAATCGACTATAAACGGTAACATGTGTTTAATTCATAAAATAATTTGAATCAAGGGTTTCAAAACAGACTAAACCCTACTTATTGTGCTATTCTCATCAACATACCCATGATGAGTTCGCCCTAGATCACAACCGGGGATATTTGTTGGTTACCGCAAAGGCCAAAAGGGTTATCGTGTTAATGTTCTTCAGACCAAGACCATTTATATTTCGCGTTATGTTCAACTTTGGGAGGACGTATACCCATTTTCCCAGAGGATTGATGATGATATCACATCTCCTATCTTTTCTCCATTGAATTGTTTGTTGTTGTACCCACATCATCAACCCATGAGTCTGGAGATCGTGATAGACCTGATACATGTGATTTGACGCATACAACAGAAAAGTCTCCCGTCCAAGAAATTTTCACTATAAATGTCTATATAACCAGCACTACTTCAATAAAGTCTTCACTCCCAAAACAAAAAGCATCGCAAAGTATCAACAAAGCTTTCGGGTTTCGATTACACTCTACCAACTTCCCTCGCTCCATCTGGACCTGTTTCGCATTCTAACATTTTATCGGCCAATTCGACGATATATCCTCTATCTCAGTCAATTCCATATCATAGATTTTCTTCTGCTCATGCTGTTTTTCTATCAACCATTTCCTCAAAAGATGAACCTTTTCTCAAGCATTTAAACAGGCTCATTGGAAAGAAGCTATGTCTAACAAAATTGTTGCACTTAAGGCTAATCTTACTTGGAGTCTCACCACCATTCCTCCAGGGAAAAGAGCCATAGACTCCAAGTGAGTTTACAAGATTAAGTATCATCTGAATGGGAGCATCGAGCGATTCAAGGCCCGCCTTGTTGCGAAAGGCTACACTCAAATTGAAAGTGTTGACTTTATTGAGACATTTGGTCCAGTCGCCAAATTAGTCATTGTTGGATGCCTCCTTTCAATAGCTTATGTACAAAATTGGTCTCTTCACCAACTTGATGTCAATAATGCATTCATACATAGTGATTTGCGTAAAGAGGTTTACATGAAGATCCCTAAAGGCTTTGCCAAGTAGGGGGAGCATCGCATATGTCGCCTTCACAAATCTCTATATGGGCTTCGTCAGGCCACACACAATTAGTATAACAAGTTTACAGACTCCCAACTAGCTATTGGATTCGAGCTTCTTCAGCTGATCACTCATTGTTCACGTACTCCAAACAGTTCTCATTTACGTGGATGATGTGATTGTCACTGGGACAGATGAACATCGAAATATGCAACTCAAGAATTACTTGGGCAAAAAGTTTTATATCAAGGATCTTGGAAAACCTAAGTATTTTCTTGAAATTAAAGTGACTCCATCACTGACAGGGGTCCCACTCACTCAGAGGAAATACACTTTGGATATACTTAAAGAGAGTGGGCTCACTGCTTGCAAGCCAACATCCATACCCATGCCTCAACAACACCACATTTCTCCGGATGATGGTGTTTTTGTGTTCAGATGTTGGTCAGTATCGTCACCTTGATGGTCGGTTACTATATCTCACTATAACTCGTCCAAACATTAGTTATGTTGTTCACATCCTCAGTCAGTTTATGTGCGCTCTGCGCCAATCCCACCTTGATGATGCCCTCCATGTTTTGTGTTATCTCAAGGGAATCTGATACGAGCTTGTCACTCCGTGCATATTGCGATGCAAACTGGACGGGTTGTCTGAGTACGCGTCGATCAACTACTGGTTACATCATTTATCTTGGTTCGTCACCCATCTCATGGTGGTCTAAGAAGTAATTTGTCATTTTTTGTTCCTCTGTTGAGGCTAAATATCGAGCTATGGCCATCACTAGCCGCGAAATCATATGGTTACGCCAACTCTTACACGACTTGCAGGTCCCACAAATAGAACTTGTTCCTCTTTTTTGTGACAAACAAGATGCTATCCACATTGCTTCCAACCCCGTCTTTAATGAGCGCACTAAATATATTGAGATCAACTACCATTTTGTTCGTCAAGAACTTCAGCCTTCATAACTCATTCCACAACTTGGCACTCGACATCAATTAGCAAACATCTTTACCAAAGCTCTTGGACGCGAACATTTATTGAATTAATGGGCAAGTTGGGCATCTCCTCCCGCTATGCACCAACTTGAGGGGGAGTATTGGAGCATATTTAGGAATCCCGTTAATTTGGGATCACAATTACAGCAATTCCATATTTGACACAATGTAATTATTCTCATTTATTTTCCCTTGATTATTTACTGTAAATGAGCATATATATA
>JAYMTA010004771.1:0-12222 GCA_036897625.1 Pelargonium cotyledonis
AACTTATTTTATTCTATCAACAAAAAGACTCGAATGCGAGACTTTAAAGAGAATTCGAAAAGCTGCCGCTTATACCATTCGAAGCGCTGGCTTAAAAAACACACTAAAATGCGCGTCAGCCATGCTTTAAAGTTACTTAATTTTGTTCTTGATAGCTCAACTAGTTTAGGGTCACAATCCCTACTTTTAAGTGGGCATTCACATGAGACAAATAGTGATTCACATAAACCCCAAAACAATCTTGGGACTCTACAATACTAACAATTGAGCTCATGATTTTATTGCATTTTTTTTTAGGTAAATGGGGAGGCCCAATGGGTCTCCAGGTCAAGTTCGTACATTCAAGTTCAAAGCCCAATTATACTTCTCTATCAGCCCACAACTCACATTACAGGCCCATTCAAGAGGCCCATCCGTAGAAGAAGAATTTGCGAGAACTTGGAAACCAAGGGATCCTTTGTTTCTTCTTCACTACTCCAAAAACTGAGTCTCTCCACAAACAAAACCCTCTCTTCTCTTCTCTCCAATGGCAGCAATGGAGATCGATTCTGCTGAATACAGGCTGAGGGGCGAGCTTCGAGGTCACGAAGACGACGTAAGATCTCTCTCCTCCACTCTTAACCAGTTCTTTTGACTTCCAGTCAATCGTCTAGCTCTCTATCTCGATTTTTATGCGGAAATGCTCTCAATTTCAACTGCATTAGGTCTTACTGATTCGGAATTGAGAACGTATTGCTGAATTTTTTGAGTTGATTTCGCTGAGTTGTGTGATCGTAGGTTCGCGGTATCTGTGTGTGCGGAAATGATGCGATAGCGACTTCGTCGAGGGACCGAACTGTGAGGTTCTGGTCGCTGGACGAGTCCGACAAGCGCAAGTTCGCTTCCTCGAAGATTTTGCTGGGTCATACGAGTTTCGTGGGTCCTTTGGCTTGGATTTCACAGAACGAGGAGTTCCCGGAAGGCGGGCTTGTGTCCGGCGGCATGGACACTCTAGTGCTGGTTTGGGACTTGAGCACTGGAGAGAAAGTGAGGACTCTGAAAGGTCACCAGTTGCAAGTCACTGGTATTGCGTTGGATAATGGTGATATCGTGTCATCTTCTGTTGACTGGTGAGTTTTGTAGTCTGAGGATTTCATTTTATTTATATGTAGATATCATTCTGTATTTTTTGTTGGTTGTTACAATTGACGAATCATGGTTAAATTGAATCCGGTTACAAATCTTTGATTTATAAGTCCATGGAAATGTTGTCAATCTTTAGTTGATTGTCATTGGCAATGTCAATTATAATGATGCTGAGAATTTCTCTGAGTTGGAATTTGTTTAAATGGATGAGGAATTGGAACTTTTTATTGATATCAAAACTGTCTATTGTGTTTGCAAGAAACTGTCACTTACAGTTAGTTTTATTGCAATTAGCATGGTAATTAAAAAATGATTCGGCCTCATCAGTCTTCACAATACCTGTTATAACTGGTTGTTTGACTTACCAAAGACTCTTGTATGATTAAGGTATATTTTTCTATGGGTTCCCATCAATAATCAAAGCATACAATTTTTTAATTGTTTGGGCTTCCAGTTTTATTATGCTTGTCACATCAAGTGATACAGTTCCTGCATTTTTTTCCCTTTCATTGTAGTTCCTTAAGAAGGTGGAAAAATGGCCAAACTGCTGAAGTCTGGGAGGCACATAAGGCAGCTATCCAAGCAGTCATAAAGCTCCCTTCAGGCGAAATCGTTTCAGGTTATAACATTTTACAATTCCATTTTGCTGAATTCTCACTTTTAAATTAGTGAATATTTATGATATGTATGCATTAATCACTAATGTGCATTGGTCAATTATATTGTTCGTTCCCAAGTTATATCAATAAAATTGGAAGATAGCTGCTTATATGAGCACATCTGGATTACACCTTCATTCCCTTCCTTTTCTTTGCTGTAATAGGGCCTGTAATGGTTCAAGCTGAGCCTAAATGCTGTACATGCTACTTTTTAGACCGATTATATCAATTAGGGTTGTTCTTGTGGACTAGAAACTAGAAAGGGGTGTAGTTAGTAAAGAGCACAATGGGAATTACAATTTGCACAGTTCACTACTACATCAAGAATCATCTCCAATTTAATTTATATGCACATATAGTGAAGCTTATTCAGCATTTACTTGTGGGCTTTAAATAAGGCATTTTGGAAGGAAAACGTATATAAGCCCCCATAAAATTACCCACAGAATACAGATTGAAGCTTTGCAAATGTCCAATTTTGTCTGAATTTGGGCTTATTGCCAATAATTATTTAACGATCCTCACTCCATGAGGATTACAACTTTAAGTTGGGTCTAATTGCCTATCTACTTTAGGCCATAATATATTCCTTTTGTAAAAGGGTAATGAAGCCCATAATGAATGTAGCCTTATTGATAAAAAGAGTCACATTCTGCAATTGTCAGTGAAGGTTGTTACTACTCATATGAACTCCAGCTTTTTCTAGCCATTCCTTTTACAGGCATCCTCAATTTGTTTTTACTTTCATTTTCTTCCCACATCATTTTTTTGTGCGCATTGGGACATTTTTATTGGCCTTGAAGCCTTTTGTTTCTGCATGCTAGCATTTTGATGTCTGCCTGTTTGACTGCATTTTCTGGGTTCATAGTCAATCACAATAGTAATTTCATCCAATTAAACTTTATCTATAAGTGGTATAAATCCAATGATCGTTTTAAGTATGAAAAAACTGACTGTTTTCTACTACAATCCAGGTTCAAGTGACACAACTTTGAAACTTTGGAAAGGAAAAACATGTCTACACACTTTTGTTGGACACTCAGGTTCGCTTACTCTCTCTCTGTGTCTATACACACACACAAATATCATTCCTTTGATACTTTTAGAGTATTCACTCACCGACCTTGCGAATGAGCATCAGAAGCTTTTATCAGTTATCATAGGAATTAATAATCACAAAGTTGGTTGCTCATAAATATGAATTGCAAACCACTTTATTCACCCTTATTGGAGACCTGTGTCAAAATCTTTTGCTTGATGGGCATCCAACTCTTCTCCCCAAATTTTTCTATTACTATATATGGAATATTATGTATGCATATGCTCATGCTCATGCTCTGAGGATTGTGCAGATACGGTACGAGGCCTTGCAGAGATGCCTGGTTTGGGAATTCTTTCAGCTTCTCATGATGGGTTAGTTAATTACTCAACACTTAAGTTTACTACTCTAGTCTACTCATAATGCCTTTTCTTTTCAAATCATCATTGCAGTTTGCTCTTTAAACAAACATAGATCTTACCTTAGAGACTGTAATAATTATGTGATTGGAGAACTAGCTTCCTATCAATTTTACTTTATTGCTTTTATTACCATATCAGGCAATCGGCATCACAATTTACCCTTGGTACTTTATTGGTCATAATTGTTATTGCTCTCTCTTCAAATTGTTCTTGCTTCTTCGTTTCTCTACTTGGTTACCTCTTTTGTTTTTTCAAATTAAATTTTATACTCTATTCTTCATTCTTTGGCATAAATTTATGTAGCCTTTTTTTTTCGTTCTCCCTAATTTTGATATTGTAATAATTGCTACAGGTCCATCAGGTTATGGGCGCTGACTGGTCAAGTATTAATGGAGATGGTTGGCCATACTTCCATTGTGTATTCAGTTGATTCACATGCATCAGGACTTATTGTTAGTGGTAGCGAAGATTGTTTTGCAAAGATTTGGAAAGGTGATTGGTTCTGGTCATTTGGCTCTTATAGGACTTAAACTGCATTGGATAAACATAATATTTTATGATGCTGGAGATCTACTCTTATATATATCATGTAGCTCTTTATTAGAAGTATGCCAAAAAAGTTATAGAATAATAAAACCTCTGCAAACGAGAAGTAACTAGGTTTCACCAGTATTGGATTAGGTGTGTGAGCTAAAGTGAACAACAGACTAACTCTTGGTAAAGTTACATTTAAATATCAAGCCAGCTCAAAGAGCATGGACCGACCCATACTCTTTTATACTAACACAAAAAGAATATCACTTTTTAGTAAACTTCTCTCCCCATTTCACCTTTACCCATATATTTATACATACGAAGGTATGAAAATGTTTTATCCTGATATTACACTTGGACATGGTAGATTTTCATAAGGTGATAAAATATTGGAAAAGATGATTGATGTTATAAAGAAAAGAGCAACTCAAGCCTTTTTTTTTTTATTCTCACTCTGTTAGTTCTGCCTAGAGCTGGCAAATTGGTTTCTGGGTCGGTGAAGCCTAACCCGACCCGGACCGAAAATTTACAAGATAAACCCGACCCGGCCTTAAAGCTGGTTGGATCGTGCAAAAATCGGGTCGGTTGTCGGTGCCCGCCCCAAATTGCAAGCTCTAGTTTTGTTTCATCAGAGATCCTCACCAGCAATGAGTGTTACGCATACAGAGCCTTAATATTCATTGACATGTGTAATGTGTTATGTTGATTGTTTTGTAGCAAAATGTTATAGTTTTGATCATTCTGAGTGAATGTGTATGAGTTATATGTGGTGTGTGCTGTGCACGTCATCTTGCAGACGGGGTCTGTGTTCAGAGTATAGAGCATCCTGGTTGTGTCTGGGATGCCAAGTTCTTGGAAAATGGGGATATTGTGACTGCATGTTCAGATGGAATTACACGTATTTGGACTGCGCATCAGGATAGGATTGCTGACCCACAGGAACTCGACGCATATGTTTCACAACTTTCACAGTACAAGTGCAGTAGGTATGTTCATGAATCAGTTACTACTTAATAGTAAGTGATATAATGCTCCCATGGATTTGTAATCAGTTTATACATGTGTATTTTGGCTTGTTTCAGGAAAAGGGTTGGAGGATTAAAATTGGAAGAATTACCTGGGCTGGATTCCTTACAAGTTCCAGGTGGGGCTTTAATTTTACCTTTCTCTTTGCACCTTCAACTTGATGTTACTTCATATTTTAGTTTGCTTGAATTTTTTGGTTTTATAGAGGACTGTTTTTTTGTCACTGTATTTATGCATTTCAAGTTGACCTGACAAGCTTGGCTGACTTGAAATTGAAGATCAATTAGTCATGCACATCAACATGTATTTAGGCATTCAGGCAATGCCAAGGGTGATTTCTGCTTTCTAGCTAGGTGTATCAACAAAATGAGGAACCATGTTGTTGGTTAGGAAGGGGATGTTGGTTTTTCTGCTGCCTTTTAAAGATTCCAAATTCAGTGTTCCAACATGTGACCACTGTTGACTGGTCAGAATTATTTCTTAGTTGCTGTTTCGAGTCGCTTTATGTTGATGTCCTCCATTTTTTTTTTTTACCAGGAACTGCTGATGGCCAGACAAAAGTTGTCAGGGAAGGGGACAATGGTGTGGCATATTCATGGAATATGAGGGAGCAAACGTGGGATAAAGTAAAATTCAATTTTATTATTTATATCTTTATCATTTATTAACTTGTTTCACGTGTTATACTCTTCACGTGAGATTCATGTGTTGTACACTGTCAAGTGTCAACTCCTGTTTGTTTTCCTTTTTCAACAAACGCACACACACTTGTTTTTTTTCTTTCATACTCAGATGTTTATTAGTGGAATTTCTCCTGAAACTGTAGATTGGTGAAGTTGTTGATGGACCAGATGACAGCATGAAACGCCCCATTCTTGATGGAATCCAATATGATCATGGTCAGCATCTTACTTCTTTTGGGAAATTGTTCTCTGGGTTGCTTTTACTGTATACATTGTGTTAATATTTTCATATTATATGTTCTGTAGTATTTGATGTGGATATTGGAGATGGTGAACCTATTCGTAAATTGCCGTACAATCGATCAGGTAACTTTGTTTGTCTCAGTCTTGTGCTTGCTGTGACTGAATTATAATGGTCAGTTATTCATTTTTGTCACTCTTGTGGACCACTTGTATTGCGTTCGTTTTATTTGGCTATAGGCTGAATATGGGAATTATTTTCTATACTTTTTAAATGTTACTTTGTGGCCTCTATATTTGCTTGGCATCTTTAAGTTATTGATGATGACTATGTAGTACAGTGTAGTTTACAGGTATTTGAAAGCACCTATATTTGTTTTTATTACATCAGCTCTGGTTTTCTTGTATATGATACTCTAATTGTTATTTGACTTAACATATTTATTGGCAAATGTATCATGCATGTATCTGTTACCTGATTAATAATGATAAAGATGTATTCAGATAATGCGTATGATACTGCTGACAAGTGGCTTCTCAAGGAGAATCTTCCTCTTTCCTACCGTCAACAAATTGTAGAGTTTATACTTCAAAATACTGGACAAAAGGACTTCACTCTCGATTCATCATTCCGTGATCCCTTCACCGGTGGTAAGTAGAGTGTTCTTATGACATGATTACTAGAAGTGGATGATTAGGTTCAATGTCCTTATTGGCTTTCTTTCAGTGCAATCAATATTCTCATTTTTTATTGCCTTTGTATTTTAGCCAATGCTTATGTACCGGGAGAATCTTCCAACAAATCTGGTATGTATGTGTCAGTAAAAGACAATTTCATTCTATCCTTTTATTCTTAATCTTCTTTGCTGTCTCCAATATGAGACTTTGTTGTTGGTTCTGATAACACTGATATTGTGATTACAGCAGCTGCATCTGCCCAACCTACTTTCAAGCATATCCCAAAGGTAATCTAATGTTTTTTATTTATTTTTATAAGTTCTATTAGTGATGAGCCCATTCTGTTCCATTTTTATACTGTTAAGTACCCTGTTGACAATGGCCACATAATGTGTTAGTAACATCATCTTTCTTAATCCAGGTAAAATATGCTGTTATATATACGTTGATAGTGCTATACTGCTATGTGAATCTCTGTAGCTAATTAAGTAGTCAAGGCTTAGTTGAGTGTCACCTGCCCACCTTCAATTGTTGTTAAATGTGTCAATATCCCACCTTTTATGCTATATTTACTTCTTTCCTAGGATTAGGAATTGGTTGTCATAAAGTTCTTTACTGTTTTCTTATTCATTTTATTCTTCTAATCATTTTGTTTCCAGAAAGGAATGCTTGTTTTTGATACGGCTCAGTTTGATGGGATCCTCAAAAAGATCACGGAGTTCAATACTACCTTACTATCTGATCCGGTAGGTTCCTTGTATGGGTAAATGTTCTTTATGATGCATAAACTAGTTTCATTTGCTTCTCAATATTTTTCTTTCTCTGCCATAGTAAATAGATGTTCTTATTGTTGTGATAGTATTTAAATATTAGACGCTGTAGTTCTTGGCTTCTAGCTATTCTAGTTGTGCCGTGGAATCTTCTAACTTATCATGCACATCTCCTGGATTCTAATATTTCAAACTCCACGTCAATTTAATTAGTCTCTCTTCCTCTTAGTCTTCTATATATTACATATATGTCTAGTATATTTAAGATGGCCCATGATCTTTTGCAGGATAAAAAGAGCTTGTCTATGATGGAGCTTGATATTTCCAGATTGGTTGCAATTGTGAAAATTTTGAAGGACACATCCCGTTATCATGCGAGTAAATTTGCCGATGTTGACATAACTTTGTTGCTCAAATTACTAAAATCGTGGCCACCTGCAATGATGTTCCCAAGTTAGTATAACAAATCTTACGTCCTCTGTTTTAGCTATTTTGAACCTCCTGTTTTTCTTATTAAGTTGTGTCACTTACTTCATGATCAAGATAACCTATACCTTTTGTGTTTTCAAAGAAATGTATTGAGGTTTAAGAAGTGGGCGAGTGGAAGTCTATGTATCATTTTGTGCATGAGATCATGTTTTGATTATTTTTTAAGCTAGATGTATTTCAAAGATATATGGAGAATTCACCTCTTGAAGTCATGCTCATGACTTGCAAGTTCAGTTATAGTAATAACTGTGAAAGGTTCCAACTTCCAACACATTGTATATAAGTGATTGAAGTTTGCAATAGTTGGTAATGAAAATTGTGAGGGTATTTCATTCCGTTAATATTAATGTTCTATTTTTCACCCCATAGATCTGCCTCCATGCGTAACTGCACATGCTGTGCAAACACATATTCTTAACTTCGGTTCGCTTCATTAGTTTGGCAAGTCTTCTATAAGACATATATACAATATTGTTTACCTTCAATATAGGACACATACATAGGAATGATATTGGATCTATCAATGTCTAGCGACATTTACATTGGAATATGTTTTCATTACTCTGTAATTGCAGGCCAATTACATTCACCCTTTTCCACACTTTCACTTTTTTACAAGCACTTGGCTTAAATTTTATTTTTCCTGCAGTTATTGATATGCTAAGGATGGTCATCCTGCACCCAGATGGAGCAACTCTGCTTTTCAAGCATGCTATTGATGAAAATGGTTGAGTTATTTTAAAATATTTACTTGTTCTTTGTTTCATTTGCGTCACAAACACATATGCCCATTGACAAAACCTAATGATTTAATTATGGCGAATGATTTCTCTCTGTACTTGCATGTTTTTGGTTGTTGGTAACTTTTGATTACGATACATGTGATTGTAAGACTTGAATTTTGTGTGTGAGCTTATTACCTTATACCTAAAATTTTGACCAGATACACTAATGGATATGATTAAAAGAGTCACGACAGATCCTGCTCTTCCTGCAAACCTTTTGACCAGCATACGTACTGTGACTAATCTCTTCAAGAGTTCTTGCTATCATGGCTGGTTATCAAAGCATCGCAGTGAGGTTAGCACTCCTTTTTCTACTACTATCTGCAGTTCTGCAGTTCACGTGCACATAGAAGCTTGGTAATAATGTCAGGCAAAAACCTGTGAGCCTTAACATCATGGTGTTTAACCTTATACGGTGGTTCCTTTTTTGACTGATCTTGCAGATTCTTGATGCATTTTCTAGCTGTTATGCATCTTCTAATAAGAATGTGCAGTTGTCATATTCAACCTTGATACTCAAGTAAGTAATCCCTACTTGATCTATGTACACATATTTGTTCTCCTTGAAATTGAACCTTTTGCACCAATTCAACTATTTAGTAATTATATATAAAGGTTGGCCTCCCTTGCTTCCCTCTTTTCGATTTTTGTACCTTATCCTCTAACAGCATCAGTTAGTTGGGATTTTCTCAGATAACACTTTATGAGAGTTTTATTTTCTACTAATTTTCTGTTATCATCTGTTAGAACCTATAAGCATGTATTGAAATTCTAATTTTTTTGGTTTCAATTTTATCCAGTAATCTCATATATCCGTAATTTTATGTTCATTCCCCACTCCTCGGTTGGAAGGGG
This sequence comes from Pelargonium cotyledonis, assembly GCA_036897625.1. Lineage (NCBI taxonomy): Eukaryota > Viridiplantae > Streptophyta > Magnoliopsida > Geraniales > Geraniaceae > Pelargonium > Pelargonium cotyledonis. The sequence continues at coordinate 9,306 of JAYMTA010004771.1, forward strand.
TTAGACAACCCCCTCCATCTCAAAATAAGAGTCCACTTTCCTATTTTTGTAGCGATTAAGGATTAGTTAGCTAGAGTTAGGTTTTCCCCATTCTACCCCATGTGCTCTTGTTGGAAAGCTCAAGGAGTTCTAACTAACTTAACTTAGGGATATTGTTGGTATGCGTAACTAGCTTCCTAAAAAAAAGGAAGTGGACACTCGTTTTGGGCCATTTTCCCACAAGGATTTTCCTCAAAACAATTACGCTGAAGAGTAAATGAAAAGTTTGTCTATGGGTGACAAAATCCTTTCGTACCCATTTACCCACCCCCAAAGTCACCCAGATAAACCTCTCATTTGCCCACCCATCCGAAGCTTCTTGATTACTTTTTTATTAAGGTTTTCTACATGTTATTTCAATTGCTTGGGTTTACTGTTAACGACTCATTACTAAGGGCGACCTGGGGCTGGGACAGACCCTCTCACGTCAGAGCCTTTTACTACCTTTCACGTATTTTTGAGACACTGAGTTGAGAGAACGTGAGAGTTACACTATCTCAAGAGAATTATTTTGTATAGCACTATCTCTTTTCTGGATTTATGAGCACAGTAACCCTGGAACTAATGAAGTGAACTGATTTATTCATTAAAAAAAACTTGTAAACCCATTTCTTTGCTTTCTACTCAGTTGTGGTTTATTATATTCGTTGAGAAGAATATAAAGAAAGACCCAAGTAAAAGGAAAGAGTTGGTGGCTAAACTAAAAAGAAAAACATAAATCATATTGTTGAGCCTAGGTTCATATTAGGTGTTTGATAATCACCACATAGTAAATATCTGCTAGTTACTCACCGTTGCACCGAATGACTTTTGGTCTAAACTATCATTTACAACTTAACAGTTATGCTGTGCTCATGATTGATACGAAGGATCAAGAAGGCCAATCTCAAGTTCTTTCAGCAGCTCTTGAGGTATGTCTTGTGCTGTTTTGGAAAATGGAATGTTGGATTGTTTATATTATGGTGCCAATATATGTTTTTCACAGATTGCAGAAGAGGAAAAATCAGAAGTTGATTCAAAGTTCCGAGCTTTAGTTGCCATTGGATCACTGGTATGTGTATGAGTTGATTTATATTTATGCTTGCTAGTTATACTCCCTCCATACCATAACAAGTGCCCACTTTCCATCTTAGTAAGTTAGTTATGCATGAAGGCAAAAATAGACATTGTAAAACTTGCTTCATTTGCCACCTCGATATTTGGTTGGTTGAATAGGTTTACTCATGGCAGTTGTGAGTGTAAGCTGAAATTTCAGATGTGGATATATAATTATGCCTGAATATAGGGTAACAACTTCGAAGTTGAAAACTTTGTGCAATTGACTGCAAGTATAGACTTATTTCACTTGTTATGGCTGAACTTTGATTCTGTCATATCAACTTATCGTTGTTTTTATTTATTTATTTATTGTTTTTTCCCTTGGTTACGTCTCGTATTTCATGAACAGATGCTTGATGGTTTCATGAAAAAAATAGCATTGGACTTTGATGTTGTGAACATTGCCAAAGCAGCGAAAGCTTCTAAAGAAGCCAAGATAGCTGAGGTCGGAGCGGACATCGAACTATTAGCAAAACAGAGTTGAATTGTTTAGTTCCTGGTATCTATTACTATCCCTTTTCTGCAACTCCTTTTAAATATATTTATATATTTGCACAACAGCTTTAGTAGTCATGTAGACTGCAATATTGCACATAATCATAATTGCTTATATTCCCAAGTTGTGGCTTGTTTTTTTATATGTGCTGCACCTTGAAATATACCGAGGTGTTATCTATATAACGCTAGATGATATTATTTTAATACAACTTTAGAAAATGGTCTAATTATCTCCATAAAATGATCATTGGCTGCCTGTTTGTAATAGTGTTTTCTTCGGAGTTAAACATACTGATTCCAAGCTTCTTCATCTTCCCAGGACAGTAAAGTCAACGCAAAGGGTTATAATGGTGACTATCAGCAACAATGATTCTTAAAATGGCGACTATCAGCAACAATATTCGGTTATACCTGAGGATCCATTTGTGTGACTGTCATCGCAAAACCTAGATGTTTCTGACTATACAAGAAGCACTATACAAGAAGCAGAAACTTCCCCCAAAGGATCTCTCGTCTGTGAACAAGACCACATCGAACTGATTGTATCGAGCCATTTGATCACCTTGTGCTGTTTAATACATTAGAGAAGACCGAAATACATTTTTTTTTTCTAGTTGCAAATTTTACTGTCATGGAACTTGGTCAAATTTCGAAAAGATTATGGCAGTGTTTCTGAAATGATGGTGAGTTGTAGTTCCAGCTGTGAACCAAATAGAACCAAGCATGCAAAATGGTCAATTTTAGTGCAAAACAAAACTACCATTAATAACATTATTCATGTAGAATACAACAGCAAGCCACAAAAGTATATGTATTCTCACTTGATGGTATAATTATATCACAAATTTGATCGACAATTAATCTTCCAAACTTTTTGTTTTTTGAGCGGAAATAAGAAATTTTAATTCATGGGGAAAACTAATCTAACATAAACATAAAGAAATCCAACACAAATGACCTATTACAATCCAAACTAAAAAACAAAAAACAGAAGAGCAGCGATGGCAAAGCAACCATAATGGAAACCGTCCTAGAATGCTAGATCCTAACTAGATCGACAAATCCTAGCTAGCCGGATCAAAAAGAGTAAAACCTCCTCGAAGCTGGGTCACTACAAGAAAAATGCCTATTTGCGACGGAATTTACGACGGACATTTTCGACGAACAATCCATCGCAAAAAGGCCCGTCGCAGATTTTTACGACGACTTTTATGACAGATTTTACTACGGAATTTTCCGACGGAACAAATTTGCCACTGAACTTTTTGTCGGAAATTTAAAA
>JAYMTA010004772.1:0-12221 GCA_036897625.1 Pelargonium cotyledonis
GTTTGTATGGGCCCCAAGCCAAGCTTGGTCTGTGCCCATCTGAGACTTGGCTCCCTTCCATCTGATTCCATCCCTACACTTTCCACGGACATATGGAGTCGTCCCCGTCCTTCCAAAGATGTCCAAATATCTCAAAGACAAAGGACCAGCCTTCGTATTCGTACGGGACTATCAAGCTTGGTGTGACTAGTATGGACTTCTGTATGGGTCACCAAGCCAAGCTTGGTCCGTGGTCCGTCTGTGGCTCGCCCATCCGCGGAATCATCACCCTTTCTTTCGTGCTCCATCTAAAGGCTTCTCAAGGGCCTCCATGGGCTTCCAAAAATAGCCTGTGTCTGTGCATGCCAAGGTTTTCCATGACCTGTACGGACGTTCGTACGGGTCTCCAAGGCTTGTGCGGTCCACTTCCTTCCCAAGTGTGTCTAAGACCTTCCGTGGCCCATGCCACTTCGTCTCGCACCATCCTATAGTCTTCCAAGGTCTTCCTCCCAAGGTCTTCTTTGGTCGTCCAAGGCTCTCCTAAGAGCATCCAAAATCGTCCATGCTCGTTCCCGCTCCACCCGTGCATATCCGTGGAAGGCCCAAGCCATTCACGTCTTTCTACACCAATCCGGACTGCATCCACAAGGCATCCGCGTCTATCTATGGATCGTTCTATTTCCATTCACAGAAGACTCCGTCCATCTAGACTCATCTGCGAGATCCGGCTCCATCCGCGTGACGCCCTCCTTCGTCCAAGCCTCATGAGTTCAATCAAATGAGAAATGAGCATGTATATTTTGAATAAATTTATGTAAAATATTTAGTTTTGTTTATCTTGTACCAACAAATTTGAATAAATTGTAATTATTTTTTGTGAATGTAGATAGTGTTTGTTGGACTTGCTCTTGAAGGAGTTAAAGGAAAAGATGGTATTGAGGTTTCTAGATTTACACAAGAAGCAAGATTCATCAAATCCAACACAAAACAAACAAGAGGTGGAAGAGGTAGAGGTAGTAGTTAGCCAACATCTAAGGCACTAGCTTCAACTAGACATATGCCTTAAGGCAATAATTAGCCAAAAAATTAAGTTTTATGTACTGATTCGTTTTATGTTTTTAGCACTCCAATTCATTTGCGTGCATAGACTTTATTGAATTTAGTTTGTAGTATTGGTGAATGTTATTAAATATGTAAAGTTGCATTGTTTTTCTAAGTTGTTTCTATGCATTGAGGTTAAAGAATCTCATTTGTTTTTCTTTTTAGATGTATGCAATGAAAAGTTCCGCTCCACATGATTCTCTTTTTTCTCTTACTGTTTTGGTGTTGTCTTTCATTGATTTTTTTTTTCTCTCCCTCTCATTGTTGTTGTGACGAAAATGGACATTACAAAATAGACTCTTCTGAAATTTACAGGTGGATTAGGAAGAATGAGTTACCAGATCAAGATGTTAAAAGCACTCTTGAAGATCTTCGTGCTGTTTTTTGTAGCTTCTTTAATATGCGATGTATATATCTAGTACCTAGGGAAATGATAGAACAGGCTCATAAACTATCTGTGATAGGTAGAAATGGAACCTCTAAACTCTGGGTTGATCCCAACTTTTGTATGACTCCTTCAGGTATATATTAATATGCTATGGTTTATTATCAAAAAAAAAAAAAAACACATTACAAAATAGTGAAACAGTTTGGTTTATTACATTCTGGGTCTATTAATAGTCAAATATTACTAATTATCAAAAAAATATATATATATATTACTGTAAGTACAACTTCTTTGTCCACATATATAAATTTTTCAATGGAAATTGAAATGTAAGGACTATGAAAACTTTGTTGATAGTTGTAGACCTATCATTATAAGTTTTGTGTTTACATATTATGTGTCTCATTCATACCATTTGGAAATTTCAAAGCTTTGAAAATCTTGATAGTTTCATTATTGCAAGTTTCAATCAACGTATTTCAGTATAGTCTCACTTGATAATTTTCATTACAAATAGCTAACTGAACTTATATAAGAACATTTATGAAAATCAAATACACGTAAAATATAATCCAACAACAATAAAATATCAGGCTTCAATTATTGCAAGCTTCAATTAGAGTATATAACCCACTAACAAAAGCATATATGCTAAGTTTCAATTAAAAAAGATTTGGATTATTACAAATTCAATAAATCATATTAACTTCAGTTCATATTCTATTTTATGCAAACACCACAGATTTTGATTTCATATTTGTTTTGCGGCTTTCTATCACTCTAGTTTGGAGCTCATTAGCACTTTATAGAGGCAAAAAAATTGTCAAACATAACTATCTCTTCTTTGCCTTATGTTTCAATAAATCATATTAACTTAAATTTATATCTTATTTTTCACAAACACCACTGATTTTGATTTCATATTTGTTTTGCAATTTTCTATCACTCTAGTTTGGAGCTCATTAGCACTTTATAAAAGCAAAAAAAATTGTCAAACATAACTATCTCCTTCTTTGCCTTATGTTTTAATTTCAATGACAAAGGCATTTTTGGTATTTTGATTTATTTAGTGATCACATGACTACTAATATATATGAATTATGTTAGTTTAACCCAATAGTGCAATTAAAATAAAGTTTGTGTAATTAAGTGTATGTTTATAAGGTGTGATGTAGTTATGTGCATCATAATGCATGTAAGTTTAATGTAGTTTTGTGCAATTTTTCCTTAAATTTATTTTCGATCCCTTTATCTTGGATACGTTTTAAACCTTGTTGGTATGTTGCATGGGTCCGACCAGCTATAGGCGATTTATGTTTGAATTTGGATGGAGCTAGCCGCAATGGTCAGGCTGCGACTGGAGGCTTAATTCGTGATGTTTTAAGGAATGTAGGAAAAAATCTCTTTAAAACCAAAAAAAAAAAAAAATGAAATGGCGGTTAATGATTTGAACATTATTTTTAGGGTAAAAACCACACTGATGTGGATGAGTTTGAAGGAAGAGGGAGAAAGTGTTGCCTCTTTGTCCTAGTTGGAGGCTCGTCAAGAATGTCGTTTTGGGGTTTGTTCTTAATTCACTCCATTGTTCTATTTTCTTCTACTGGTTTTGTTTTCGTTTTTGTTTCTGTTTCTGGGAAAATGATTAAACTCGATTATTGCTGATCATCATCCACTCTTAATTTTCTACTCAATGTTGCTTTCTTTGACTGTGATAAAATGCTTAGAAAGTTGCCTAACTAGGCCTCTAGTTGAGAACTGAAAATGAGGATTCCGACAAATTAAAGAGCGACTGATGCTCTCATTTGTACCAATTTTATGATCATCTGTCCCAAAGATTCGCAGCATATTAAAAGGTATATGTGTATGCTATTTGTGCTAGATATTTGTTTATTCAAGTTGCATCAATTATGAAAGAGTGATTGTTTTCTTTAATAACTTATGTTTTATTGATTAGATGGATATGATCTTTGTTAAAATGTCGGTAATTTGTTTTTGTAGATGTTGTCACTGAGGTTTATACTGACAAGTACGGGCTCTAAAGATGTCTCGGAACAAATTAATGCAAAAGAAAGGTTAGACACAGAGAGAACGGGAATGACACCTGACCAACACGACAAAGGTCTCGAGCCATCAACTTTACTTGGTATGAAGAATTGTGAGAAAAGTAACGCAGCAGCGCACAAGGAGCTCAAAATTCATGAGGATATATGGTGCTACAGAACAGCATAATCAAATATAGGTGATTGCCACTTTTGCAATTCCATTGGGACTGATCATATATAATAGGTAGGTTGTGAGACCGTCTCAAATGATCATATGAATCTATAGGCTTACTAAATAGATTTCTTTTCTGGTGACCTTGTAAATTTTGTTTCTCTATCTTTGCTACAGGCATGCATATCAATGAGAAACTAATTAATTGGAAATGAACTCGAGGAGTTTGTAATTGATGACAATTTGTGGGTTATCTGTTTTGGCATCAAGCTTTCGTGACAAACACTTTTATTTTATACAATCAATGGCGGCACTAAAATATATTGTTTTGATTTGTTGTATGAAATAGGGAGGTGCCTGATTCCCCAAGTTTTCCGGAGAATGGGACACAAAAGGAAAGAATGGAAGAGGCAACCACAACTGTAGGAAAATACCAGCTCAATGCCGATTCTATTCCATTGGCCGTCTCCAAAGCAAAGATGGAAAAGAAAAAAAAAGTCACAAGGATTCTCAAAGTCATGGAATTGTTGTCAAAGAAAACGATAACTGAGCCACCAATGATGGCCAGTTAATTTGCTGTCTTTCTAAAGGATGATAATATCAGGTGCGTAGTTGAAAGCAGTACAAACATCTATACTACTCTTTCCGTTCCAAAATGAGTGCACATTTTTCATTCTTGTAGCATTTAAAGATAAGTTAGATGTTGAGCTTGATGGAAATTTATGTGAGGCATCATCATTTGCTTAATTCTTTCACTTGTAATTTGAGTTATTCTTTCAAATTGTCAAGTAAACTATGAAATTTTTTATCAGGCAAGATATTATTCCTACAGTGTCTATAAAGAAGGTGAAAGAAAAGAAGAGAAAGGAGTCCAACCAGGAAAACGTCCACAGATGAGCAACTGCTTAATGTTACTGTTCCGCTTTCTAACGATGATAATGGACACCGGGAAAAGCTGGACAAAAGTGATCAGTAAGAGAGCACAAATTAAAAGACGATATGCAAAATCAAAACCTACGCATAGAAATAGCCAATGCAACTCATTTGAATGATGATTTCAACAGGTTTCATGTCAAATATATCAACTAGTCTTCTGCAATCTATTGAACTGATCATAACGTTTAGCTTGTTTCCTTTTTTGCACATGAGTAAAAACATCCCCGGTGAACTTGTGGAAAAGATGGTTGATCCGTAAGTTCTTGTTTCGTCCAAAAGTTCTGTTATGAAATACAAGTAAATTGTTATAATGTATGACCAACTTGTTAACAATGATGATTTTGCCCAAAATGCTGTGTCCCCGAGTTTGGATGCAGTGCTAAGCAGGATCGGAGAAGAAGAAATGTAGAAGAGTGTAAACAAGCCACGACGACGCTCAGTTGTGTGATGATGTTGGCAGGTTTTAATTTTCACATGATCTAACTATGAACATTAATGTGATTGATTGTTAACTTATACTTATAAGGATTCTTGAGTAGATAATCATTTTATTTCCAGTATGTTAAAAGATGTTATTCCATAATCTAGACACTGATTTTTGATCAAGTGTTTTTGGGTGGTGATAAATCCAAACTAGTTTTGGACCAAAATTTTCTCTGTCTCTCTCCTCTATGACTTTTTGCTTTTAAGTTTTAATTTATCTAAATATCTATAAAATAAATTAATAAACCATATTTTTATTCCCTATCCAGTTTCCAGCATGTAAATTATTATATACATGATTCAAATAAAAAGTTAAAGTATCTCGTTTCCCTCTAAATGATCACTACGTATTTGTTTTTCCATTTAACAACTACCCAATCATTTAAAGATAACATTTTAATTTACAAACATATTTTTTGAAAATTTACTCATATAATTATTTTTATAGGAGTACTCGTATAAGTTAAGCTGATCAAATGTATTGGACGGTCACTCTTGACCCATTTATTTACACATATTGTGTTAGGTCGTACAAATTTTAATTCAATTATTTAATTGTGTTAGTCGTGTCATATCATATTAATCCGCTCATAAACAGACCGTGTTATTCAAATGTTTAATAGACGAGTCAGGTTCAGATCAACAAGTTTAATAAAATTTCAAAAAAATATTATTTCCAAAATATCATAGAATTTTAATTTTTTTCCAAAATAAAAAATAACATAATTAATTTTTTTTTTGGATAGTTTTATAATTAATTAAACTACCAATAAAAAAGGTCTATAAATTTATTTCCATAAAAAATCGTTGAATAGAAAAAGGTACAAAAATTATTTTCCTTTAGAAATCCTAAAAGATTTATCTCCAAAATATCATGGAATTTTAAAAATTGTTTACCAAAAAACAATTTAATTAAAAAAATAACAAAATTTTTTTCTTGGATAGTTTAATAATTGATTAAACTACCAATAAAATAAATACAATATTTTTTTTCCATTAAAAAAGGCAGGTATAAAAAAAGTGAAGAAAAATATTTCCATTTAGAAATACATAAAAAAGTTATTTCCAAAATATCATAGAATTTCAAAATTTGGTTTCCAAAATAAAAATAAAACAATTTACTTATTTTTCAAAGAAAAGGTACGCTTTGAAGCATAAAACCCTAATTATAAAAAAAGAAGCATAAACCCACCGACTTCCAGTTTCTCGTAAATCAGCAACTCATTTAAAAAAGAAACAGAGCTCTCTCTCACATCTCATTCAAAACAAATCTCTCTCGCACAGTTTGTCTCTGCTCTCTCACTCCGGCGACCTCCCACCGCGACGGGCTCCATCACCTCAATCTTGGCCACCGTGACGCCCTCCATCACCTCTCAATCTTCTCGGTTCGATTTCTGTTTTTTTTTTCTTTTACTCTACTGTGAATCTGTGATTGTGTTTTGTTATGTTTGATTTTAATTTTTCTGGGTTTCATCCAAAATTGCAAAAATAATTGGTGCTGGACTGCTTGCTGTTAGTTGTTGTAGGTGTTCCATAATCCAAACCCTCGATACTGCTAAATTTGAATCTCCATGGATCCCCCTTCAAATCGCGTTTCTTCTTCTGAATCTTCTTCGGAAGATGAAGAGTTGGTGAAGCAGTCACAATCTGCACCATCCGAAGAAGCGAAGCCGCAGCAGTCCGAGTCCGAGTATGAATCTGACGAAGAAGAAGCTGACCTCGAAAAAGAGTTGGTGAAGAATTCGCTTCCTCGGTCCGAGTCCGAGGATGAATCTGACGAAGAAGAAGCAGATATCCAAAAAGAGTTGCCGCAGTCCGAGTCCGAGGATGAATCTGACGAAGAAGAAGCTGATATCCAAAAAGAGTTGGCGAAAAAGCAACCATCTGCACAATCCGAAGAGGCCGGGTCTGAGGATGAATCTGACGAAGAAGAAGCTGATATCCAAAAAGAGTTTGTGAAAAAGCATCCATTAGCACAATCCGAAGAAGCGAAGCCGCTGCAGTCCGAGTCCGATTATGAATCTGATGAAGCTGATTTCCAAAAAGAAAAGCAACCATCTGATGCTGAACCCAAAGAAGAAGAAAAACAACTCATCTTGTCCGTGGCGAATAAGAAATCTTCTAAGCGTCCAGCATCATCTCATTGTGAGGAGAACAAGTCTAAGAAATTGAAAACTCCTCCATCGGGTAGAGTATGGACCCAAGCTCACGAGATCCTCATTCTTGAGGGAATGATTGAAACGGGTACTTACCCCGGTAAGTACTCTGATACATTTTTTGAGCTCATGAAGAAAAGGTTGGGATTTGATTTTGATCGTAAAAGTCTGAGAAACAAAATATATCAAATGCGGGAAAGTCATGACAAACGTGTTTGTAAAGGAAAAACCCAAAATTTCAAGACTCATAGTGAGAAGCTGCATCATCTGTTTCAAAAGATATTGGGATTGGGAGACACTGAATCTGAACCTCCTCTTGAAATTGAACAGTCCGGACCTCCTGCCGAAATTGAAGCTGCCAAAAGTCGAAAGGCTAAATTTAAGCATGAATTGCTTAAATTTTCGAAGCTATTAAAGCATATGCAACATCAAACCAAGTTATTGTTGAAGTCATGTGATGAGTTTTAGTTTTGGTTTGAAACTTAGTAGATTTGATTTGTTTGTCTTTTAGATTTGGGCTGTTTTTCTAAACTTATTGTTATGAATTTTAGTTTTGCAATTTTATTTATTATGATTACTGTTCTTGCTCAAATTCTGCTTCTAATTTAAGAACAATGTGCAACCAGGTTGTGGTAGTTCAATGACATTGTCTATTCTTGACATCTACAATAGCAAGCATGCCTTTGGTAATGTTATTTCACATGAGAATTTGGGTAAGCTAGGAGCTTGATTATACAATGAGAATTAATCTAATATTTAACTATTTATGAAAAAAGAAAAATCCAAAGTAAGCCTGAGCCTCATAAAGTTCTTGTAACCTTAACTGTATGTGTTTCAATTCATATATAGTGCAACAATGGGTGATCAATATATGGTCAAACTATGAGGATGGTAGTTGGTATGCTACTGAATCAAACATGCAGTCAAGAAACTATGGAGCAACTTCGAAAGCAGGCAACATGGGTGGTGGCACAAACAACCCACTAATTTTAGATAAAGCATTAACAACGCACTAATTTTATAAACTCCAAAAGAATTTTAAATAAAGTACATTAATATATTATGTCTTGGTCAACATAATCAAACACATATGAAACCAGAATTAGAATAAATAAAAAACCAGAAAACATGTGTCTTATCTTCAATAATTTTTAATTTTTGGGTGTTTGGGTTGAGCTTGTGTGCTTTCTGTTCAGATATTATAGTCTTGTTGGTGTTGCCTTATTTTGCCTAGAGCTACTTATAAGCTCGTGGGTGCTACAGGTTAGTCAAACAGAATAATTACATTGTGTTTGTGCTTTGTGTACAATGTTACTCTTTATCTTTGGACATTGAACTTTGTTCACCACCATGGCCAAAACAATGCAGTGCTTTCAATCATAGCTATGTTTATGTTAAATTGACTTTGATATGAATGGTTAGTGCAGAGCAGTCACATTTCCGAGAGCACAAGTCCTAGTTTTTTAGTGGATGCGCTAACAACATGTCAACAGATTGGAGGTACTTTTTTTAAAACCTTTTGAAAATCAGTCTGCAAATCTGTTGCAAGTTAGTTACTTCCTTATGGCGAAGGTGAGGAAAGAGCTCGGAATTGGGGGGCATATGTTATGTTTTAGATTGAATTTCTTTTTAATGTTTTGGCTTCTGTTGTATGCTATAGGTATGTGGTTCTTCTGACAACCAGCAGCTTCCCCCCTAATTTCGTCAGGCTTCCAAAAGATGCTTATACCCCTGATGTGATATCAACAATTCAAACTGCATGATATGGGAGGAGGTACCAATGGAGGCGAGGTACCCTACTTTTCTTAATATGTATAGGTAATTGAATGTGCAATCACAGTAGGGCAGCCCAGTGCACAAGGCTCCCATTCATGTTCAGTTCTTCTATTCAAACTAGAGAATATATAGCAAATATGTTTTGAAAGCACACAATGCACACGATCATGTTGCGCACGTACCCTTGTGTTTATTGCAAACTCTACACTACTAACTAGAAGAAACAACTCAATAGACTTACAGCTTATACAGATATTAGATACTTATTTCTTGATACACCTGGAGGATAATTTGGTAGCATTATCTATTTATTTATAACAAAAACTCACTTGTTGTGAATTAGTTCTATAAAGTTCTAGCTTGTAAAGTTCATAGTTAGTTTTAAATTTGCAGGAGGAAATATATTTGTTACGTACAAGAGCGCCTGCGTGGTTAGATGTTATGGGAGGGATTGCAGACTCTTCAGGAAGCTTGGTTTTGCAGGTATGATTATTTCTGTCTCTAGGCTATCTTCTATGATTCCATGCCTAAAACTTGTACATTCAATTTAATTCCATAATGGACTTTCTGACATATGCCTATTAGAGAAGTATGCCGTGTTGCTATTCAGAGGAATCACCCTAGTAAGCATAATCTAGGCAAGCCAAAGAACGGAATCCAACCCCTACTGTCCTTCAAATTGTATGTATTAGCATGGTTAGATTGACGAGTGTGCATTTATTTTTATCATTTACTGCCTTTTTTTTTTTTTTTTATATATATATTTATTCCTGTGATCTTCCAAATTCTAAATGGTTTGCTTATAAGATGGGGTAATATTTAAATGTTAAGAATATATCTTTAACTTTGTTCCCTCACACTGACACTACTGTGAATATGATTGTGGTTGCAATCTCATAGATATATTGTTCATAGAGTAGCAATGTTTAAGAAAACCATTTTATGAACCTCGCAACTGTAGCTTTGTACATTTTGGGTTTGAATTAAATTGGAAATAGTTATATAGCTGGAGTGATACGAGGCAGTTTAGAATTCAAGTGTACATTTAATTTGTTTGTACGACGTTGGTCACAAAGTGTATGGGTAGATTTATTAAAAATTAGTGTTGACTCACAGTTATGATATATTGCAGGATATATAGAGCAATCTGAGATAGATGTGACTTTTGGATTTCATGTCCTGTTTGGTTCAGGTAAATATATTTAGTGTGAATCTAGATAGATAGTATATCTATCTTTATGGACCTATAGCATTTGCAGCTGTAATTAGTAGCGTGTTTGTTTCAAATGTGTGCATTTTTTTGCTCATGAGCTTCTTTAAAACTTGATAATCTGTAAACTTATACAACTGCAACTAAAATAATTTAATGTCTTCGCTATATTTCTTGTGTAAAAAAAAAAAGTTGAAATACTTCAAAAGAAACATTATCTCTATGTACTATGTGGATATTGAACAATCTTATTTTATCATCCCTGTCTCCATGTCTTCTGCAGGTTGTCCACAACGTACCACATCATCTGTTCAGTCCAACATGAATGGTCACACACCTAGTTCAGGTATGGTAATCACTCTTTCTGCACCTTCAAATTCCTCAATTATTCAACATGTTATACATGTTCCTTCTCATTCTCGAGTAGTTACTCGGTCTCAAAATAACATTTTCAAACCAAAATAACATTTCTTCACAGCTACTAAACATCCTATGTCTCCACCCCTAGAACCCACATGTTTCTCAGGCACTAAAGGATCCAAAATGGCATGAAGCAATGTCTCAAGAGTTCACAACACTTATAAACAATGGAACTTGGGAGTTGGTGGCACATAATTCCAATCAACATGTAATTGGCAATACGTGGGTATTTAGAGTTAGGGAAAATCCTGATGGCACCGTATTCATATTCAAGGCCCGTTTAGTTGCCAATGGATTTCATCATAGGCCGGGTCATGACTATCAAGAAATCTGTAGTCCGGTGGTTAAATCTGCAACCATATGTACTATTTTGTGCGTTGCTCTTTCACAAAATTCTTTGCAGCTCATGGCATCACTCACCTCAAAACCCTAACTCATACACCTGAACATATCGAAACGACCGAAAGAAGACACAAACATATTGTCAAAACTAGCTTGACTTTCTTACATGAAGCATCAGTGCCATACTCATTTTGGTCTCAAGCTTTCCTTGTAGCTAGCTATTTAATCAATCGAATGCTCACTATTCTTCTTGACCTCAAATCACCATTTGAAGCTGTTTTTCATGAGAAACCCAATTATCAAAAATTAAAAGTTTTTGGCTCTCAATGTTTCTCATGGTTAAAACCCTACACAAAACACAAACTTGAACCAAAATCTAAGTCGTGTGTGTTTCTCGGACACTCTTTACAAAAAAGTGCTTACAAATGTTTTGATCCCACCACAAACAAAGTATTCATCTCTCGCCATGTAATTTTCAATGAGAAAATATTTCCCTTTGCTAGCATTTCATCTCACTCTGACATTTCCTCACAACCATAATTCGACTAGTGCTTGTTACCTCATGTGGATATTGAACAATCTCGTTTTTTGTCTCTGTCTCCATGTCTTCTGCAGGTTGTCCACATTGTACCACATCATTGTTCAGTCCAACATGAATGGTTAGGTACCGAATTGAGTTTGAAATAAAAGTGTGGGTACTAAAAAAGTGGTTAGCCCATTTATTTATAACAAAAACTCACTTGTTGTGAATTAGTTCTATAAAGTTCTAGCTTGTAATTCACGACCAATGTATAAGTTCCGCCATACCCAGGAGCAGGAAGGTCGATTAGATGGATCCCAAATCAATTTACCCCTATGCTGTGTTTGGGAACCAACATTAAACACAATGCTGCCATTTTTTTATTTTAATAAGTGAATTTGGGCTAGCTTTAAACAAGATTGCTGCCATTTTCTGATTTTAATAATGCATCACAATGCTTTTGAGGGATGTTTAAAACTTTTTCTATATTAATTTGTAGTTCTGCTTTCTTGAAAATTTTGCAAAACATGCATGACCTTAAAAGTTTCTTCTCTTTTTCATTGACTAGAGAAGTATATACAGTTGTTGAGATTTTTGGTTTCTTATTAGGAGAAAATGCCTAACAAACAAATCCAACATAATTCAAGGAAACGTGAAAGGGAACTTGAGGAAGAAATGGAGTTGATTACTATAGTC
>JAYMTA010004773.1:0-12220 GCA_036897625.1 Pelargonium cotyledonis
ATCTCATTTAAAATCACTTATACTCACCCAAGTGAATTTGTGGGAGCGGAGCGACCCGTCCGGATCTATGATTTTAAATGAGATGTCATCACCTTATTTGTTTAACTGATGTAACTTTATATCAGTCAAGTTAGATACATTATACCCAATAATATATTATATCTACTACATCATAGTTTATTTCGTATTGTTGTCTAAGTCTCTTATACAAAAGAGTCACTCTTTTTTATTAGTTATGTAATTTACATCAATAAAATAAACTTTACAAAAATAAAATAGACAAACAAAAACGTAAGACTCTAGAGTACATAAAAACATCAAAGCTTAAATTTGAAGCATTAAAATAAAATTAAAGTCTGAATATATATACACATCAAATCGGTTAAACCCAGTTAAGTTAAACTCTAACCTTCAAATTTAGAAAATTTCCTTATTTCCTTTTCTCAATTTTGAGTTACCAGTCCTTAATTAACTCAAGTTTTCCTTTTATTTCACTTTGTCCCTCAACATATTGAAAACTGCTACCAAAATATAGGTCGACGCTCAAGGTGGCAATTTCTTGACCAGTGACAAGCCGGAGAAGGTATTAAAGTTCCACATCAGAGAGTTCCAACAACAAGTTCTGGGTATGATCTTTGTGTATATGGAAGATGGAGAGACAAAGAGGCCATAATGAAATTTGTTCTCTCTGAAAATGCCTTATCCTTGATTTCCATAGTGGGATTGGCAAGACAAGTGATCATTTTGATCTGAGAGCTTGGGTTTCTGTTTCGCCGGACCTGTACAATCTGGGAATAATAAGGGAAATCCTTATAAAAGCAGTCAGTATCTTTGAAGCATATAATTAATTGAGGATGATTGCATTGATTTAGAATTGCTTCAACGTAATCTTGAAGAGAGCCTGAAAGGGAATCTGGACGAGCAGAAATGGCATGTCTTGCAAACTTCGTTAAGAGCTGGAGCAAAAGGAAGCAAGATTGTTGGCATCAATCATGTCAACCTAGCTATCTGTTGGGCCCAATTTCAGATGAGGATACCTGGCTAATTGTAACTTTATTCTCTTCCTACACCTGAATCTCTCTGGCTACTTCAGTTATAATTAGGGGATCTTCTAAATCAGTAAGCTCTCTCTACTCTTTACAACATTTGAGTACAAACATTTTCCAACTTCCTAAATTATGTACTCTTGTACTGGCAACAATGCTGCATCAGACTTCGTCTTCAGGATTCAGATAGCAAAATTCATTTAGGCCGGGGAAAATTACAGCACCTCTCTTCCACTAAAACTTTAATTTGACAATATATTTCAGAATCTTTACAATGAATGGAATTGCCTGCTGCTGGACTACTAAGCCTCATAGTTGAAGGTAGGTGTTGCTTTAGAGTCCCTATATAGCAAGATGGTTGGTAGTAATATTCCTGACCCTCAGGATATACGTACCTATCAAAACTAACTTAGGCCAAGAAGGTGCACGCCGCTCTTCCTCAAAAAGTCGCACAGTTTCAGATATTTCAGTATTCATAGAAGTGCCTCCTGGTCTACAAAGCCTAAGAATTGATGGAGATGCTGACCTGGACTCTATATTAAAGGAAAAAGATGGGAAACAATTCTGATCATCTGGGTTTGCATGTCACTGACTGTAAGTGTCGCAACTCCTTGAAGAAAATGTATATTTATAACTACAGGACCTTGGACTTTCTCTTTCCTCTTGAGAAACCGTATGCAGTCCTGGATCATTTGCGCATCTCTAGTTGTCTTTCCCCCTGGATTTATTTCCTAGGCTCAGAATCCTTTGTATATGGATGGGATTGTGCAAACCTTGAATCAATCTCAATCGGCCGGGAAGGAACCCGATAAGGAGTTCATAGCTTTTAACTTCTTTGGAAATCAAGGACTGTCATAATCTGGTATTCTTCCCGAAGGATGGTTTGCGTGCCCCCAATTTGCCATCAATCTGGCTCTCCAACTGCAAGAATCTCAACTCACTTCCGGGACAGATGCATGCTCTCAAATCTCTTCGATCATTGCTCATCAGCAAGCGTCCAGAACTCGATCGAGTCTCTTCCGCCAGAAGGTTTTCCTTTGAACCTAAATGTAATTTGCATTACATTATGTGACAAACTTACTCCTAGTAGACACTGGGGACTGTGCAAACTTGAGTCTCTTGACAGCTTTGAGATTGAAGGTGGATGTAAAGATGTGGAGTCATTTCCAAAGGAGGGGCTGTTGCCCACCAATCTCAACTCTTTACGCATCAGCAAACTCCCAAATCTGAAATCTGTGAACCACCGCCGCCTTCGGCAACTCACTGATATTGAAATATTACAAATTAACTCCCGCGAAAAGCTCCAGTCCTTGCCAGAAGACGGGGTGCCTTCGTCATTGTTGTCTCTGAGTATCGAGGACTGTCCTCGACTGAAGCCAAAACTCCAAAAGAAATATGGAAAATATTGGTCCATGATAGGGCATATTCCTAAGCTGCAAATTGAGGGTGAAGTGATCATGTGAACAAGTCAAGGAAGTGTGTTACTCATACAAATATAGGTTGAAATTCAATGAAATTCATCTCTTTGTATGCATGCCTAGACCAAGTTCTCATATTTAAACTGTTTTCTTTATTTACACAAAATCAGTGAATATAATGGATGCGGTTTGAAGCTGTAGAAACGTTTTGTTACATTATTGACAATTGGTAAAGTAAACCAAACAAAGCTAAAATTTGGTTTATAAGAAAAGTACGCAAGCAAATGTGAAGGAACATCATTGCATCCACATTGAAAGGCCCTGAAATGCACTTTTTGTTGGGTTTCATGATACAATAAAATGAAACAATTGAAGAAAAACACAACTTATATTTATTACAACACAACCATCCAATTTACCAACCATGAAGACCAAACCTGTAGTAATTTCTCTTATCAGAAGTCATTAGAGCACATACAGTTAAAAGAAAGAAACAAGCAAAAAATTCTCACACAAAACTAGATCGATACAATTCATTGAAGAAACAAATGTTTGGAATGGAGAAGTACACGTTCTTTTCCTACAAATCTTGGCACCTAACCCGCTTAGACTCGCACGTTGCAAAGAAGAAGTTGCATAACGATAGCTGGTATAGAAATTTACCAAATGCCAAATTGAGAATTACATGCCAACAAGTTGCGAAAAGAAAGACTGCTAGAAGAGAAATCTTTGCTATTGCAATCATCTTCATCAACATAAATATGCAAGTCAACTAACTACAAAAAGAATTGATGCCCATTTCAACTATGAAAGATAAGTTTGATTTCAAGGTGGTATAATATTTACACCTTTTCTTTACTAATAATATTGTTTAGACTTGTCATAGTACGCATACAACAAAAGGACCTAAAACCGCTCAATAAAGCATAAGAAAAATTGACGATGGACTCCAATGACAAATACCAAAAACCAAAAATAATGATGAAGATAACAATGCATAAAAAATTGGATGTGTATATACGCATATATACAAACAAGAATCACCTCCATCTTACACTATCTTACATATGAGATTTCGCTCATCCGTCGTACATATTACACTATCTTAGATATGAGATTTCACTCTATCTTACACCGATGAAAGATTAGATCACGCTCTTCCATCGCTCCATCGATCTTACACCGATGAAAGGTTAGATTACGCTTTTCCATCACTCCATCTTACGCCGATGAAAGGTTAGATTACGCTCTCCCATCCTACATCTTACACCATCTTATGCTCCTTCATCTCACACTATCATCTTAGTGTTATGAAATTTAAGATTCCGCTAGTCCATTCTAAATCTTACACCACTTGTGAGATTTTTTCTAAATCTTACACCGATGTAAAGTGAGGTTTTGATTCCTTCATTTCATGATGTCATCTTACCTGATGAACTAGTTGGAAGAAGAATTATGTATAACTACACTAAAGTTAGATAAACTAGAAACAAGAAGTAGTTAATTACAAAATATAGGATTGAAATAAGAATTTTAGTTCTGTCGAATTTTGATTCACATTTAGAATGAAAAATTGTGCCCTGCTATCTGGATTGCAATTCCCTTCATTTGGAGTGCAACTTCCTCCGTCGGGCTTGCAACTTCCTAATTCACCACAAATTCAAGATTCATTGGGATTGCAACTCCCCATATCAGGTTTTCAATTCCCTAATTCATCTCAAATCGAAGGTTTGTTAGGCTTGCAACCTCCTCATCATTCTTAGGACGAAGGAAACCATTTGATTAGACATAGAAATCACGATCGAAGCTTACATCACTGAAACTGCATACGAAAGAAATCCAATAGAAACACAGTGTGAGATGCAGGATGGAACAGATGTTAGGTTAGTGAAGAAATATAGGGTTCACTTACAAGTATTCTGAGCCGGAAAAAGGTGCTCCAGCGCCGATTGATCCATTTACAGCTAAAGAAAGCTCGAGAACGGAAGGTGAGAGGGGAGAGACGAAACATCATCTTCTGCTTCCAGTTTGAGGCGCACAGCTGCTTTTTGTAGTGAGCAATTTAGGGTTCTCATGTCTCGCCGCAACTCTTTCTTGGTCTAAAAACACCCGGTCGAATTGGACTAACACAGAAATACTGAAATTGTTATTTAATCTATTATAAAAACACTTGAATACTTGATACGATCCTTTCTATTGCCGACTCAATTCTCTCTAATTATATATTTTTATTATTTTATCTTTATAAGTATTTTTTTTTTATAGTGTGGTTAGAAAGAGAAAAAATTCAAAATAGCTTTAAAATGAAAAATATTGCAACTAAACATGTTTTCTGAATTCACAAAATAACATAATCAATTACTATGACAATTCAATTTTGCTCAAAATTCAAATCATATACTAGATCAGCCAAATCAACACTAAACTTACAAATCCTACATACAAGAATCCAAGCAAATGGCATATTTGGAGCATTTGTTTGCGAGGCTGTGCGTGCTGCAGCTGCTCCAGCATAAGGGAGGCGACGGCATGCTGTGTTCGGGCCTCGGGGAGGTGCTAATGGTGGCGGATGAAGCAGCAACTGCTCGTGAGTCGTGATAAGGCGGGAGGACAAACTTCAATGGTTGTGTTCATGGTTGTAAAAGAAACCAATTCCCAATCTAATGTGCAGGATGCTTGCTTGCTAACAGACTATTTGCAGCTGCATGCAATTCATTCAACACCCACCCATATTACATAACAAACTAAGTAGAACTATAGATTGAAATCCTTCATTAATCCAAAGCAGTAAAATAAAAGAAGAAAAGATAACAAAGAGGAGGGAAAGAAACTAACCATGAAGATGATGCAGCAGCAGAAGAAGAAAGAATGCAAGGAATTCCTACAAAACTTTGCACATATTCCAATGGAACGGAAATGAAGAGAACTGCGATACTTTTACCTTCAATCTGATATTAAGAAAGTATATTAGATTCCTACACAAGTGCAGATTTGACGTGAAATAAGGTGGGATTACCTGAGCAGCACATATTATATGATTTTTACCGCAAAATATTTGTCATGAAATAAATTTCCATTCTGCAACGTCCGCAGCTGACAATTGCAACATCACACTGAGTTTCCCTGATCGTTGATGCCCCGAAGGCCAAGTTAGCCCCAAAGGCCAAATTCAGCTGTGGACATTTCATAAAATCTTTCAAACCTATAGATCTGAAGGAGATAAAACATGTCCAAATAACATGACATTTACAGAATTGCGATGATATATGTAGTGCATGTAGTGAACAATCTAATCAAAACGTTTTCACAGCATTTAACTCAACAAATTTATGCTATCAGACTCTCTTCATTTCCATGTTAGAGAATGATATCCATCATACTAATTGACTAATATTAGTAGAAGGTGTTCTGTTTAAAGTTTCCAAGCCTTTTCCATACATTTCAAAATATTAATATCTGCACCGCATTATGAAACAGATTCTAAAATACTTTAAAAAAATTATTTCATAAATACAAGGATGACATGAGAAATACCAACATGAATTTACGATTTTTAAGCTGAAGAACTCTGCCAAGACTAAGCAGGATAATGTTGACAATTTATGTATCTCTTCGCCAGAGTAAGCTTTCAAGATTCCCAGGCTAACTCTATTAATAGCAAATAAAACATGTGTCTCTTTAATAATATGAATGGCATATTGGAGTATATGAGAAAGGTCCCATGACCTTACTAGAAGTGTAAAGGAGGAAAGGGGGAAGAGAAGGTATATGCTGATAAAAGATGGTCTGGGAAAGAACATCAGTAACAAACCAGTAAATAAGACCTAGAAAACCCTTTCAAGGCTCTAAAAAGGTATCAGACATAAAATAAATTAAAGACAAGAAGCTAAAATATTGGGTAACTGGTCAAATGAATAGGTTTTAAGGTTTATTTGGTGAAACACTCAAATAGGTTTTCCATACAAGTACAGGTCAAACATTGATGAAACAGAAGCAACTTCTTTTCATCCTTTTACCAGTCAGGAAAACCTATCCTCACTTACAGATTGTCATATTCCTAATTTTTAGAGACACTCAACCAGCAAACAGGAGACTCGGACATTGATTGGCATGCACATATTATTTGATGATAATTCATAAATAACCTCTGTTGTCTATTAAGTAATAAAAAATGAACCAATTAAGAAGTGCAAAACTTTAATGAGATCCAAAGTAAGTGTACACATAAGACATTATTTCCTCACCTGTTACTTTATCCATATACCAAATGATTTCATTTACGCATGAGCTATGTAAAGTAATGAACCATACTATAAGTTTGACTAGTGTTTACCAATATTCTAATAAAATGGTCAAATGGGGCCCCATTTAAAAATTATCTATAGAAATACATATTAAGAAGAGTAGCAAGAATGACCCTTGATAAATATATATGACTTTAAATTGAAACATAAAACGAATGGAATGCTAAGCTAGCCAAATCAGGGATATGGAATACAGTCAACATAGTAACTGAGTAACAATTATTTATCTGAACTGAGAAGCCATGGAGAAGTTACAGTGAAAAAGAAAAGGTACCTGCAGCAGGTGATAACAGTATAGATTGCTTTCCAGCAATGAATGGATACAACACTTCAACAAACATTAAAGTAAGGCCAATAGTTTTTTAGCTCCATCAACCACTTTTTTCTGAAGAAGAAAGCATTTCTCTGGCCAATTTATCTGCCTTCTCTAACTCTCCTTTTGAACAGAATGAAGCTATAAGGGAATAATAAGACTCAAAATCGTGACATTGGGGTACTTTCCCAAAATTATCATTACACTCCACAACCTTCTCTGCTTTCTTCACATCACCAGATTTAAAACTCAAATCAACTTTGAATAGAGAGGTTTCAGATTCCAAAGCATCAGTACATAAAGCCTCGCATTTATGGAGCATGTTTAATTTTTGTGAGGCGGGATAAGTTCTAAAGTTCTTTTGAATAGAAAATAATATACGGCGAATTTCATTAAGGACAGTAACTGCTTCTTTGATACTCCCCTGCTCACATAGAGAATCTAGAATACTTGCCACTGACTCTGTTTCAACTCCAGTATCAATTTTGTTAATCAGCTCCACTTCAGAGTCTGACTGAAGCAATTCTTTTATGATGTTCCTGGTCTCTTCCATCCTTCCCTTATCAAATAGACCTCTTATCAAATACAAGAATCCCAAAAAATCAGGCAATACATCCTTCCTTTTGAACTCATAATAGCAAGCAAGCGCTCCTTCCATGTCACGCTTTCGGCAAAAGCCATTAATTATGGCACTTACAGTAAATGCATCAGGCTTAAGATAGTTGATCTCCATATCGTTCCAAAGTTTCAAGGCTTCTTCCATATGACCAAACTTGCAATGAACATTAATAAACGAGTTATAAATATGTGCATTTGGTTTCAACCCTTTGACTATCATCCTGTCAAACAAATGCTTGGCATCTAGAAGAAACCCCTCTCTGCCTAAAGCATCAATCAGTGTAGAATATGTGATTTCAGAGGGAACCAAATCTATTCTCTCTAATGAATCAAATATTCGAAATGCCTCAACAAGAAGGCCTTGGCGACACAGCCCATTTATAACTACATTATAAGAAATGATGTTCAAGGTAATCCCTCTTGATTTGGCAAAAATACAGATATTTAATGCTTCATTGAGATGACCATCCTTGCAGAGGCCATCAATCATAATTGTATAATCAACCACAGTCATATCAGGTAGGTTATCTTCAGCACCCATGATAAGTTTATAGGCACCCAAGACTTTACCATCCTTAATAAGTTTCTTGAAAACAGAAACGGGAATAGTGACAACTGAATTGTTCAACTTCAATTTGTTAAGAAAAGATAAGGCAGCATTGACATCCATGAAAACCAGGTAATATAGTAGTATCTCTCTTACCTGAGGCTCAATCAGGCCATATTCTTTCACAAAGGTTCCCAAAAGAGGCCAACTTAGCCGCTTGTTTTCATCACCAAGAAGCCCTCTTAGAACTGAATAGTAGGATTGGCTTGTCAGTACTAACCCTTTCCTTCTAACAACCGTGCTCAATTCACCAGCAGCCATAGGAAAACCTCTTTTGCACAAGAAACATATGGTGTCGTTACACATTTTGTTGTACACATCAATCCCCAATTTCCCAATTCTGTAAAATAAGTTCAAGACTCCCTCTGCACCTTCTTTTTGAAAAACTTCATTGATCAACATATTGTACACGCTTGTATCCAAAGCCAAACCTTTTTCATTAAATTCAATAAACACCTCAATGGCCATAAGCAACATACCCTTCTTGCAAAGTCCACAAATTATAGAATTATGGCATGAAATTGAAAGAAGTGAAGTTCGCCTAAACTCATCAAATATCTTGAGTGCCTCGTCAACTCTACCCACTTTAAAATACCCATCAATTAATGTGCAGTAAGTTACAGAATCTGCAACCAGCTCCATTTCAGGCATTTCCTTGTAGAGTGCATAAGCATCTTCAGATGCACCCACCATAAATAGTGCTTTGATAAGTATGTTACACATAACGACATCCATTCCAACTCCAGCTTCTTCTAGTCTCCTCTTTGTTTCCATAATTCCCATTGCATTCTCTTCTTCAGTATACCCATGTAACAATGTCGTATATGTAATGACATCACCTATCATGCCTTTCGAGACCTTATCTGCTTCAGATGTCCTCCTAACCTTGCATAATCCATTAATCACTGTATTGTATGTAACAATGCTTGGACTAATCCCCTTCCTCTCCATTTCGTCGAGCAGATGATAAGCCCGATCAATATCTCCAGACCTACAAACTCCATCAATCAAAGTTGCGTACGCAAGTTCATCCATTTGAATTCCCAGATCATCAATTGTCTTTACTACTGCAAATGCTTCATTTAACTTCTCTTTCTTACAACACCCCGAAATGATGGCAGTATAAGTAAACAAACTTGGTTCCAATCCATCTTTCAGCATCTTCTTCAAAACGCCAACTGCTTTTTCTACATTCCCATCCTTGCAAAACCCACTTATAAGTACATTATAGCTAACCGTATCTGGATTTACTCCTTTACTCGCCATTATCCCATGCTTTTGCAATGCCTCCTCAAACCCCCCATGATTAAAATACCCACATATCCAACTACAATAGAAAACAACATCCAAGGCCAATCCTTCCTTTTCAATTTTACAAACCAAATCATTGATCTCCTCAAATTTCCCCAACATACAAAGAGCATTCACATGTGCTGTATAGGTTACAACACTAGGCCGCAATGCCCCAGAACTGGTGGCATTCTCAAAGAACCTTATTGCAATTTCAGGCTTCCCTATCTTACAAAACCCAGAAATCACAGAACTACAGACGAAATTATCAAAAGGGTATTTCACTCTCTTATCAGTCATCAACTGCAACACTTCAACTGCTCTGCCCATCTCACCATTACAGCTAAAACTATGAACCAGCGAGCAAAACGTAAGAGAAGACGGCAACATACCATGATTCCTCAAGCAATCCTCGAGCAGAGACAGCGCCTTCTCTGGGTCCTTCAGTTTGACACAAATGCCCCGAATAAGAGAGTCCCACATCAGAACCGTTGGGTAGCTCGACGATTTCCCCAATTGGGTCTTCATGAAATGCTCCGCTTCGCCGAATTGGTGGGATTTGAGAAGAGCCCATGTGAAGATTGAGTGGGTTCTAGAGGTCCCTTTGATTTGGTTGGAGGCCATTTGAGAGAAGAAGTGAATGAGTAGAGAGAATTTTTGGGCTTTGAATAGGAAGAGAAGGTAATGGTTGAAGTGGTGGAGGGTGGGAGTGAAACCGCTCTTTAGGAGAGATTGGAGTGACTGGACTCTGCGGCGATTGGGATGAGAAGAGAAAGAGAAGGAACGAGAGAGCTTGGCGATCATGGTCGGTGTGCTGGGTTTCGAATTCAGAGATCCTTGGTCTGGCCGGAGAAATGGGGGAGATACACAACAGCAGCTATAAGTGTAAACAAAAATTAAGGGATGACTAGACTACACTAATTTGTTCAAGGAAATACATAAAATAACGTCTTGTTTGTTTACTCTACTTGCTGTAAGTGTCACATGAGATTGACATAAAGGATATTGGTGTCACATAAGATGTAGCTTGTTTGGTAAAAAATCGATTTTGAATCTTTTAAGGAGCAAAATAGTGAAAAACTCGTGCAGGAGTTAAACCGCTCATGTGGAAAACAATAGCTCTTTTAAGGAGCTACACGGTCCATATTTTTGTTTTATGGTCAACTATTTAATTTCATGTATGACCTTCAGGTAAAAAGTCAATGCACTAACGTTCGACCAAAACAATAAAATGGTCGGGTGTTTCATATTTTACCTCCTTACAATTGTTTTTTATCAAACAAACTTTTACAATCTACCCTCCTTACATTCAGACATTTACCAAATATAACTGGCTTTTTGGAGCACTTCCTTACAGCTCCTTAAAGTTTTGCAATAGACTAAATAAACAAACACTTAGAAGGTGCACTAAACTTTTAAAAAATAATAATAAAGCAGAGTGCATCTTCTATGTTTTTGGGCTGACCTGGTTTCTCAGTAAGATCATTCTATTTTGTTATACAAATTTGCGAAATATTAAATGTTTATGTAGATGATGTAAACATGATTTGTCTATGAGGTTGACCAAATTTGGTTTATTGTAGTCGGTTTGTGAGTTTCTTTGATTGGAGCCATGTTAAGAAGAATGGCGGTCCTTTCTGCTGATTATCGATCAAAGGGTTACCATTTCAGGCTTGGTGCTCCAAATCGATCACCTCCGTTGCAAAGCTATTTGGCCAGCTAGTGTGCTGTCATTCAAATTTTCTTGATGGCTCTACTCTTGGTTGTGTACAGTTTCTAGTCCATTCAAACTCCTGTTTGCATAATTGATGATGAGGTTTTGGTTAACATGGATGATTCTATCTTCACTTTGTTAGTTAAAGAATGCTTTAGAGCGGACATTTTGCCTTTTCGATTCTCTGAAGTTAATAGCTCGCCTCTATCCTCCGCCGCCATCTCGACTCTATCCAGCCCTGGTAGTCTCACATCAAAGGTGTCATAGCCCTGGTAGTCTCACATCAAAGGTGTCATACACTCCTGCAACTCTAGTCAGGACTAACAATTTAGGCCGGCATGAACCCACAACAAACTTTGAATCAGTTAAGGCCCATAAGGATCAAGGTTGTGTAGATTCGGCCCACAAATCCTCCAGCCATGCAAACCTCATCTTGCATGTAAACAATACAGTGCGTGATCTATTTGTTCCGTCCTTTACACATGTCAATGCCAAATCGTCTGAAACAACTCTCTCCAGCCAACCGCTTGTGCATTCGAAAATTGAAGGTTCGAACTCATTCAACTACTGTTCCGATGGCCTAAGGTTCTGTCAACCATGCGGATTGGGCCTCCCACCAAAATTTATCTCTAACTGCTTCCGCTACAGCTTTGTGGAAATTTGGCAAGGAATTGGGTATTCAAGTGAAAGGATCGGAAACCACTAAGGGTAATGTAGTTGGTTATTCTAGTTGTGTGAGTGGGAAAAGGTCTCAGGATCGATCCCCACCCAGCCCATCCTTGGTGGTGTTGGTGTAAGAGACCGCTTTGGTGCGGTAAGGTGCCAAAAGCCCTAGGCTAGAGTTAAGAGACAATAGTCTCTTTCCTGAACACTATTTCCTTGTTCAAGCTTGTACATATATGTCTTGAAG